>LBNU01003267.1:15409-27232 GCA_014162995.1 Artemisia annua
TCTTTAACAAACTATTTACACTCATAAATTGGAATTTTAATTGTTCCTTTTTCAACAGAAGGTTTCACATTGGGTGGGGTTGTGTTATTTTCTTTGTGGATCCCTAAATTCCTGGTACCTTTGTTCTATTCGATCATGTTTTTTATGGTTTCTGATTCAATCCTGTTTGCTATGTTGTGTGTTTAGTCTCTCTGCATTGTTATGAATGTTCCTTTTGATACTGTTTTCAGAAGGAACCCAGGGTTCATTATCAAGAACGTTCATATACACATTTATGCAAGTTTTTCAAGATGTTTTAATTGTGAAAATCAAAAAAGGGCAATCCTGTAAGGTTTTTCTCATAGTCCAAATTTTTCATAATTTGCAGGTTTTATTGTTTAATATGTAACTACTACATAACTATATCATGTCTAGGTTGGCCTGTTCATCTCTACTACCTTTTTTTTTAATCTTTTGGATTGGTTAGCCATTACATTGCATTCAACCCATTAAGCTTGATGGATGCTCAAAAGGGTGTGGTTCTTAGATTGAAGCTTCTTAGGTATAAAGTTCTATCGAGGGTTTATAATTTTCGCTTTAGGACCTAAAACTTTTCCTCTTAGGTAATGCTCTTTCTTGTTTATTTTTTCTTGCAATATATTTGGCACTTGTCCATTCCCACTTGTATGTCACACGTCGATAACTATTTCCTATACTAGACACACAATATTAGGATGATTGTTATGCTTCTTTTATCGAGTCACTCACGAACTTTTTCTATTTATTTCGATTTTTTTCTTTGTGGTCTTTTGCCTTTGGTACTTTTTGGATGTGGGTCAAGGCAACATGATATTGGCTTTTCACTTATAATACGGTTAATTACCAAACTTTTACGGCGCAAAATAGTTCTATGAGGATATATGAACTATGGTTGGGATAGGGGACACGCAACTATGGGTCATAGAGGTTCTTTATACTATTATTCTGTATGGTGAAATTTTGTTTTATTCTTGGAACTTCATTTGAAGTTGTGTTGATGCATGCTATTTTGTCATTTTTGAAACATATATATCATTGATACATTCCAACAAGGTTACCCATATAGAGTTGGGATCACTGCAGATCTTTTTGGGGTGATTTGGGCTTTTGTGGAAAGCCAAGTCAGTCACTTTCTAAACCTTTGGGATCTTTATTTGGTCTTATCTCTTCATTAGATATGGGGCTGCAAAGGGCCTTTCCTTTTTTTCCAACCATTTCAATATAACGACTGAGTAACACTCAGTCCTCAAACCATTTTCACAAACTTCCAAGGCTTCTTTTAAGGCTCATTAGTTGGAACCTAAGGGTTAGCTTTTTCTTTTTTGGAAAGCCTTCCAGGTTGAGCTTTAAGCCCCAATCCACTTTCAAACTAGAGCTTATTTGGAGGCCCCACAAAGCACCCATGAGTTGAGGCTTTTGGACTGTGTTACAGTTCTGAGTTTCATGTGATTTGCTTACTCATTTAATAAGCCCTTTTCTTGAGCTTTTTGGCTTCAATAGTGCTTCTTATGGACTTTTTTAACCTGTGTGCAATAGTTCTCATCCATTTTTCTGTTGTACAAGCTTAAGTAAAGCTTATCAGATTCAAGAAAAGAACAAAGAAATTGATTGGAATGTCACCTTATTGCTTATTACCTTAAGCTCTTGAGAGCTTATTGGTAAGATTTAGAGAAGTTGTTTTCAAAAAAGTCTTATATTCCCTTGTTATGTTTTCTGTAAAAGAAAATCAAAAAAAAGAAGAAAAAAATAAAGTTGCAAAAGGTGGGTATACACCAGATTCGATACCCTGGTCCACAGCACCACACAAGCCTCAACACAAACACTCACGAACCAGTAGCGCCCTAGGGACTTACACTACACAGCCTTGCAGACACTTATTATTATACACATTTAAGCTATTTCCCTTAATAAGCTGTAAGCTTATTAGACATCTTATCCTGCTTTTTCCGAAGTTTTATTATTTTGTATTTTTCTGCTATCTTTTCTTAGTAACATAATTTTCTAGATTTTTAGGATTTCATTTAATAATTATTAAAAAATCAAAAAGAGTTTTTAGCTTTTAGTTAAAAATAAATAAAAAATAAATAGTTTTGTTATATTAAATATATTAAGTAGTAATAAGTTTTTTATAATTTTTAGTTGTATAAATATATTATAGAACCTGTAAAAATTTATTTGCATTTTTTTTACTTTTCATTTGTAGCTTTTTAATTTTATTTTATTAAATAGTTTATATAAATAAATATAATAAATAGATAATAATTATATATTATATAAAATACATAATAAATATATTTTCAATCCCTAAATAGTTTATACATTTTTAGACTTTTCTAAATTTTTAGTTTATTTTCTAGATCATTTTTCCATTTTCTTTTTAATTACATATTATAAATAGTTAATAAATATTTTAATAATAATAAATAATAAATAGTTTAAAAATAAATTTTCCTTTTTTCTAATAATTTTTCTAATCATTGGATTGTAAAAACAAATTTTCCATCTTTGTTAACATTTTATTCTTTTAATCACGTTTTATTTCGTACGTTGACGTTTTATTTAAACGTAAACGGTATACGCTTTAAATTCTAGTTTCTATTTCTTTTTCGTTTGATGTGCGAAATCAAGTCTGTATTTATAGTGATGAGTTTGTGTTCTCATTTTCCATCTTCACTCCTCTATTCAACATCATCCTCGATCTTCAAACCTTGTTTTGTACGTAGGAATCACATTCCAGGGAACATAATAACGAACCCGGGGAATCATTGTATTCTCCAGGATACAATTTTTGCATTCTTTTCTTCCCAGGCTGTTTGACTTTTAGTTGCCATTAGCACATCGCAAAGTGGTTGAAGATAAAACCTGACCGTTTGGACAAAGTCACATATCCTTAGTACATATTGGTTTTGGGACGATTGGTACTGTTGGGACTCATGGGTAAAGTACTAGTGTAATGAAGTAATGGGGAAGAGCAACATTATTACCACCATACGTGCTAAATGTTTTAAAAAGTACTCCAAGTTTTTCGATTATCTTAATTCGAGTCATTAAAATAGTGATTGTAAAGTTATGTAAAGATTCAAGTGTAAGGGGAATCAACTCCCCTATGATGTATTATTTGGATGGTAGGGCAAGAGTGTATGGAAAAAAAGAAAAAAGAAAAATACAAAAAAATATGAAAAAGAAAGAAGAAAAAAATACGGACTACCATCCCGTTTCCTTTTATGTTCTTTTTAGTTTTTGTTATTTCATTTTTAGACTAAGATTGAGTCGAGTCTTGACTTAAGCAACGATGTAGAGTGCATGTATTTGATCATGATAATTAACTCGCCACCACTAAATACCCCTTATTCCAACCAAACCGTGTTATCATATCCCTACACCTTACGTTACAACCCTTTATAAAGCCCTCTTTGATAGTTTATCTTAGGTGCTTATGCCTAGTGAAGGAGTAATTGATCCTCTCCCAAGCCTATGGTAATCTATTTGCTATGACAGGTAGTGAGTGTTATTTTCCGTTTCCATTTATGAGATATATACTTTATGACATTTGAGAGATGTGAGAATCCAAACACTATTTGTGAGGTGCTAGTGTATGATTTCCGTGCTTATTATGATTATGGTCTAATAACTATTTGTTGTAATTACTTTTATATTCGTGTTAAATGACCCCTAACTCATATTTTGATTGGAATAAAAGCTCATTTGCTTGAGGACAAGCAAATCCCAAGTGTAAGGGTATTTGATGAGACGAAAAGTGTTACGCTTTTAGGGGGTCATTTAAGCCCTAATTCGTATAAATGTGATCAAATATTGCCCTTAATCGTTCCTTTTGTCATTTTAGGTACTTTTGAGAGGAATTCTGGAAAACATGCATATTCGGACGTTTATGGAGCATAAAAGTGAAGAAAACGACAAAGTCTCAAAAGATGGTGATTTATAACCTGACGGCGTCAGAAGTCACAAGGTGACGCCGTCAGAAAGTCTTGACAAAAGAGTGGAATCCAATTTTCAAATGACGGGCCAGAGGATTTAACACCTGACGCCGTCAGGTGCTGGGAAAAGTAGGCCATCAGGAGTAAAGTTAAAGAGTGACGGCCCAGAAGAGTTTATAAGGTGACGGCGTCAGAAGTGGATCTAGGCCATCCGAGAAACCTATTGGCGGCGAGCTGACGGCGTCAGCCCTTATAACCTGACGCCGTCAGAGTGTAAAATCTATATATAGTTTTCTAATTTTCATTCATTAGTGTGGAACTTTGTGGAGAACTTTTAGGGCAAACCCTAAAGACGAATTTTCTGTACTTTTTAGGGTTTCCAACCCTTGGAACCCTCATGCTTAATTAAAGATAAGTCTTCACTTTAATTCAATCAATATGTCTATGTGTTGGTTGATTATATCTTTTGCTTGTCTTTTAATTAACGTGTGTAGCTAAATTCTTCTTGTGTTTGCTTAGATCTAATGAAACCTAACTATTAATTATTGGTTGATTGGTGTGTGTTGTTGTTTGTTGGGATGATTGTTCCATCAATGTTAGGCTCAAGAAAACTGGCCAACCTCCTTTATGGTAACGTGCTTGAACGTCTTGGGAAACATGTAGCCAAGGCATACTAGGCTATTAAGGTTGTATTTAACGCATGAGCCACTGTTTACAACCACTATGGTTGTGCCGTGCATGGCATAGGGCGAGATAAGAGCTCATAGAATTGGAGAGATATGTATGCCACTCCATGAGTTATTAGGAATACACCCTTCATCCACAAAAGTAACATACATATCAATTAACCGGTAAAAGATAGTTAGGGAGTAATGAAATCTAAGTAAACACAACTTTTCTCCATATTGTTTTCACAACCACAATAGTTTAGATATTTATTTTATTTTAATTTGCATAAGTAGTAAACTTGGGTTAGTTGACTAGCAACTATTTCCGCCCTTCTTCCAAAACCGAGATTTTACTTGCTTTCCATAAAACATAAAATTACAAAAAGAATCTTCCTTCCACCCTTAGACCTATTAGAGTAGTTTTTCTATCCTAACGAACATTATTCCCTGTGAGAGAACGATCAATCCCCCGTACTTACCACTATCCTATACTACATCGGTCAGGTACACTGCCTGGTGGGGTTGTAAGCCTCTTGAGATCCCTCGAGAGGTAAAACCTGTTGTAAGGTCACAAAACCACGCATCAGAATGAAAGGAGAAAGAAGGGGTTGAAGAATTAAAAAGAAAAGTAATGAAAAGGGTGAAAAAATAGCCCTCCATATGTTCAACCTTAGGGCAGACACTGGGTTCAATTCATATGCTACTGGTTGTTACTAAAGTGACACTGGTATTGAAGATAAAGACGTCATGGACCCAGTGACGCAATGCACTAAACCTTCTTAGCCACTCGGGTATCTCTCGAAAGATACTTGTTTCATTCTCACGGGGAACCGGTGTTTGTTTCATTCTCACGGGGAACCGGTGTAATCTATCGACTTGTCTCTTAGAGAAGGTTGATATTGAAACAGGAGACCTCTCCCTAATCTCCGCATAGGAAACCAAATGTGCACTTATCGAGTCTAGAGCCCCGAGATTCATCAAAAGATCTCTCAGGAACACTTAATATTCTTACACTAGTGATTCTACATCAATGGATGCCAGTTGTAAACTATCGAGTCCTACGCAGATCTTAGCAATCTGTCGAGAACGTTTATGAGAGGATTTACTTATGTATTTCTCAGTGATTGAACGGAAATCCTGCCAGGGTCAACATCAAACAGCCCTGATAGCAGGTCACTTCCAGGTAATCTTTTGTGGGTTATGGCTAGGTTCTGCTGGTGTTTCAAACCTGTTCTACAGTCGTGGGGTTGAATCTTCAGCGACTCACCCTAATCCCGTTGGTGATACTTCGGTTATGTCAGTGTATAAGCCCTTTCGGGGGGTATTCCGATTAGGAACGCTTGATTAAGGAGTTAGAAGGAGGTTTCACACTATGCTGGTTGACGATCTCAAATTCCGAACCTGTAAGTACCGGATGTTTATTACTAACCGTTTTTCATGCAGTTGGCCCTTAACCATTACTTCATCATCCCCACCACCTAGTTCCAATGCTCATACATACATCACAAAGTCAAGGAAAGTTCTCACAAAGATCAAAGGATAGCAACAGTCAAAGAAAGATTCTACGCCAAAAAGAAGAATCTACAAAAGGAAGTGACAAAGATCAAGTGAAAGAACGGGAACAACAAATGTATGTATGATAAAGACTAAAGACGTATGAGCATGTTGGAAAGGCATTTAACCTTCAAAGACAAAGATGTGACGAAAGGCAGATGACACCGAATCACCACCACAACAACAAAGAACAAAGAAAAGTCATTTATCAAAGATCATAAAGCATGAAGGAACAAAGACTAAAGACTATTCTACAACGACACACAAAGTTCAAAGACAAAGACCTAATCACGTGGAGCATCATTCGAATGACCACCCCTTAGGGGGAGATTGTTAGCATTTAAGAAATATAGAAAAGTGATGGTCATTCTCATAGTTAAATACTTTGTATCGTTTGTTAGAATAATAATTAGTTAATATATTGGGCATGGACTTGGTAATTTAATATGTAAGAAGATAAGTTACATAAGCCTTAGATAAATGATGTAAACCAAGCCCATAACAAAGGCCCATAGAAAGCCCATGGTGGCAACTTGTATGAAGTATAAATACCTCCAAATGGTCTCATTTGGAGGTGTGCTTGAATGTGTACTGTGTGTGTTTTATGAATGAAGTTTTCCTTCTCTTTCTCTCTCTACTCTCTCTCTCTCTAAACATACACTCATTTAAGTCACCAAAGCCTCTCAAAGATTAGTGAAATAGTTAATTCTAAGGTCCTACACATCATGTGTAAAGAAGTTTTAAAGATGTTGACATTGTAGGATCTTAATTTTAAATACTTATGAGCAGTTTTAAAGAAGTTTTATAAATCAAACTATTCTTTAGGGAAATCTACTAAATAAAAATGGATAAAGAAAAGTCTTCATAAAAATCAACAAATTTCTAAAGTTGGTATAAAGGTGTAACAGTTGTCAACATATATTGTTCCGTAAAGAAGAGTTTATCCCTTACCTAAAGTAGAAGAATTTAATGCATATCTCACGAAGTCATTAAATGTTCAACACGTGCAAAGTAGATGTTATTGGAAACCCTAATTTTATGCTATAGAAGATAATATTTGTAATTGATTAAATGCATTTCTTGAAATAAATGTAAAACACATTCAAGAGCATTTACTACTCGAATTAAGCAATTCAGCGAGTAAGTATAAGTTCTTACTCAAACCATAACATAGGTTTATGTTTAAGTAAGAGAAGATATATATCACCATAACTGTCATTCAACTAAAATTGTTATTTCGTAAACAATCTTTGTCAAATGATTAATTTATAATAAGAATTTTAAACATAAACTGATATGTATTTATTATTTAAACTGCTTTAAGTATTTGAAACACACATTAGATTAAAAGAAGTGTTGATTGGCCCTGAATGGTCAACTAAAGTCAACCAAGGATTTGGTCAACAAAAGTCAAACTAGATAAGGCACAATGCACCAAGGAGAGTATAGGAGTTCTTCCCGGGTCGTTATATCCCGACGAAGCGTGAAATGGTGTAGAAAACGATTCTGAGATCAAGCGTTTATGAAACGGGGATTGGTGAAAGAGATTGATTGAAATTAAAATACAGAATTATGAATGAAAATGGTAAACAGACACTACAAATGATTACTAGAAATCTAGAAACAATTACAAATCTAAACTTGTACGTTTACGTTTAATTAAACGTCTACGTACGAAAATAAAAGTGAAAATGGAAATCTATGAACACCTAGATGATGAAAAACATATTTTTACAATCCTAATGATAAAAGAAGAATATTGGAAAAAGAAAATTAAATATTAGACTATTAAATTAATTATTATTAATTAAAAACTATTTATTAATTATCTAAATTACACTAAATTATAATTAAATAAGAAATTTACCTAAATAAATGAAAAATTAATTTAGAAAAATCTAAACTAACCTAAAACTAATTTTAGAATTGAAAATATATTTATTAGACTATTTATGTATTTAATATTAATTAACTACTATTTAATAATCACTAAAACTGTTTTTGATTTTTAATAAATACTAAACAAGCAAACAAAAATCTAGAATTTTTTCTATAAATACTATAAGATGAGAGAAATTTAAGAAAAATATAAAAAATAGCAAGTGCTTAATGAAAAAGATGAGAAATAAGCTAAAAAGCTCAAGCTTCTTAAATAGAAGCTATCACTTTCCTTAAAATTGATGATTTTGTGTTTTTCTTTTTATGGAACTACTTAATTACTGACTAAATGCAACTTTAATGAAAACAAAATTTTTAGAAATGAAAAATAAGCAGAAAGAGAGCTTATTTGATTGACAGTTTGAGCTTTTGGATCAAATAGTGATCACAAGCTAAAAATAAGCTAAGAACTGGAAATAATGCTAAAACTAAATGCAACTAATCTAAATGAATAGGAAACAAGTTAAATGAGTGAGATAAGCACACTGAATAAGCTCAAATAGCCAAATAAGCAAATCCAGTCACCTGAATAACCAAACAGGGTTTGGGACAACTTTTAAGGCCAAAATAAGCTTGTGCAATGAGCTTGGAAATGAAAATGAGCACTGGAACTCACAAGAATACCAATTAAGCTTTCCAAAAAGCTAAAGTTCAAGGATTGAGGTCCACTGATGAGCTTGTGACAAGCTTTTGAAAAAGCTTGTAAACACTGATTGCTCAGTGTACTCAACAAAATGGACAGATCAAAAAGCTTCAAGTAGCCTTATTGAATAAGCTACAAATGGAAAAATAAGCAGTGGAACTTAAAGATGGGTTCAAGGGCTTCTCAAAGAATCAAAGAACTCAACTCAAGCTTCACTAGATAAGCCATGATGAGCTTATGAACTAGCTATGAAAACTGTGCACAGCGCATCTTTTGGAAAAACAGCTTAATGTAAAGCACTAGTTAAGCAGTTGAACAAGCCAAACAAAATTCAAGAAAAATACTGTAACAAGACAAGCAACAAAATATTAGGAATCCAAAAGCACAACACTCAATTCCTAATATTAAGCCCTAAATGAAATTCTAAAGTTTATTCAAAAATTTTTCTTATGAGATTTTTGACTTTTTGATTTTCAAGCTCAGTTGACTTTTTTGAACTTCTAATGATCCTAAATGACTGAAAATGTTATATTAAGCTAAAATGAGACTAAAATAAGCTAGAGAAACAACTTATGCAAGCAAATCCATGATTATGCAAATCTAAAATGCTAACAGTGAAAGAAAAATGAAATTAAGAAGTGATTTTGACTTTTTGTATAATGAACCACTGACTTTATGCTATGAATGTTCTAACAGGACCTAATGCAACATACCTACACTAAAAACACCAACTCAAACCTGCTACAGCACATAAACAACAGCAATGCCAAACACCCCTTAAAAACTGTGCAAATGAGATTTTCAACCCTTTTGATTGATTCAACCCATGAAATGAATCCACAATGCTAAAATATGATGTATTAATCTTATTTTACCACAGAGATATCAAGGCTAACAATAAACACCTATAAATCAAATTGAAGCTACTTTGACAGTTAAAATGGTGAATTGAGCAACAAGCAAATCCAAAGAACAACTACCAAATTTTAAGCAATAAATTCACTAAGTTACTCTAATTAAACACAGAAAGCACACAAATAAGCACTAATGAGCAATTCTACAGTAAAAGGCTAAATTGAGTAAAATGCTTACAAGATGCAATCCAAGCTAAGAACCATGAACCAAGGGCCAAGTACTCAACCTAAAGCTTCCCATGAAGCACTAATACCACTGCCATCCATTATTAACAGTGCTCCATGCATTGTCTTCTTTCTTCACTGATTTTTTATTTATGAACTATTTAATTTGTATTTTTGAGCATTTATGATTTTCTAAGCTAACAGTCCTCTAAAGGATTTCAACACTTCAAAAAGCTTAGTTATGAGTTTAAATTAGCTTATAGGATCAGTACATAACACCTTTTAACAACACTAAGTGAGATTGAGATTTTGAGCAATTATTGACAAAAATTTATCTAAAGAGTAATACTGAATTTCATTGATGAAAATGAGTTCAAATACAACAAAACACTTAGTACATTGCTTTTAAACTGAAAATTACACTAGAATTTAGACAAATAATAAAAACGACATAAAAATTTTGAAAAATTACAACTCTCTATTCTTCTGCTGCTTCTCTTTCTTCTTATAGGGAACTCCTAGGGTTCCTTTGACCTTCTCAGCACATCCCACTCCAATTCTGAGCCATTGGATGGCTCAAACTTGATCTCAGCCCTTCAAAATGGATTTGGCGCCAAAAGAGAATGGGGCAAGATGAGTGGATTTGGTGAAGCATTTAATGGATAGAGATGGGGTTGGTTTGGTAGTTGAGGGAGAATTAAATGTGGTGGCTGGTTGGTGAAAAGGTGGGAGGAGGGGTGAGGAAGAAGTACCCTGGTTTCAGGGGTGTTTTGTTGGGAGGTTAGGGGTGGGTCAAACACTGGTTTGACCAGTTTAAATATTAAACGGGGGTTAAGGTTTTGGGTTTGGGCCAGGTTTTGTTGTTGGGCCAAAGGGTAAAAGGCTGGGTTTTGGAGTTGGGGTGTTTGTTTTGGTTTGGGTTATAAGGTAAAAAGGGCCGTTTGGTTTATGTTAAATCACAAGGACCAATATTGCACTTTTACCAAACACGAGGGACTGAAATTGCACATTTCCCAAAGTACTCATAAGGACCAAAGTTGCCATATTCCAATAACACAAGGACCATTTATGCAAATTTTCCTCTTTTAAACATCCAAGGACCATTTTTGCCAATTTTCAAAAGTTGAGGGACCTTTTCTGCCATTTGCCCAAAAATTCACTCAAGGACCAATTTTGACAAATTAAAACATTTCAGGGACCTTGAATGATAAAACTCCACATTTTTAAACTCCAGGGACTATTTTTGCCAATCTTTGAAAGCTGGGGGACTAAAACTGCTAATTCTGCAAACTTTGCTCGTTTTTCATTTGTTTTTAAACATTTTGCATTTGAGACATATAAAACACGATCCTTGGATATTTTCATCATTTTGATGCATTTTTGCGTGTTTTCAGATGTTTTGCATTTCAGAATTGACCAAAAATGATGAGTGTTTGAGCACTCATCAATCCCCCACACTAAACTATTGCTAGTCCCTAGCAATATTTTATGAAGACTTGATGGATTTTAATCTCTTTACCAAAAGCCATCACTTTTGGAGTAGCCAAATGTTTCAGTTCAAGTAAGAACCATGGTACACCGATAACCATGTGATTTTTAGCAAATCACCAGCTTTCAACGGATTTGATATGTCTTTACCAGAAGCCGTTTGCTTCTGGACTAGCCAGCTCTTAGATAAATTATCTTTGGTGAGCTGATTACCAATTATGGTTTTCCAACTGCCTTTACCACAAGCCATAATCTTGCGGGCTAGCTGACTCTTCACTAATTAAAGATATGGAGAGTCGATTACCATACAATTTTTGGCAAATTGTCAGCCATAAACGGATTTGATGTATCTTTACCAAGAGCCGTTTGCTCCTGGATTAGCCAATCCTTTTGTCGGTTAGACATGGCGGACTGATAACCACAAAAAATTTTAAAATAAAGTGAAAAAAAAATTTGAAAATTTTGGCCAAAAACGTGGGTACTAGATGGTATAATGTGAT
>LBNU01003268.1:19229-37519 GCA_014162995.1 Artemisia annua
GTCGAGCCGGCTAAGAAGCTCCTAACATGGGATCACTAGAATTCGCTAATGCATTAAATACAATCAAATAACCTTAGTGCACCTTGGTTCATGTTCCTTAAGACGTTCAAGCATGTTACCAGCTGGAAGTCTGCCAGTTTTCTTAAGCCTAACATCGATAATCACCCATCCAATACAATTAATAACACACCATTCAATCAATAATCAATAGTTAGGTTTCATTAGATCTAAGCAAACACAAAGGAAACCTAGCCTAGCATGTTAAACAAAAGACAAGCGTAAGATAGAATCAAACAACACATAGACATATTGAATGATTAATGGATTACTTATCTTCAATGTAACATGAGAGATCCAAGGGTATAAAACCCTTAAAAAAGCTGCAAAAATCGTCTAGGGTTTCTCTCTAAAAAGTTCCACCCAAGTTCCACATTAAAATTATGCGAATATATATAGAAAAACATATCTGACGGCGTCACGTTATAGCCTTGACGCCGTCACCTCGCCGTGGTTAGGGTTTCTTGATGGCCTTCTTGACGCCGTCTCCCTTTAATCCGTTCTGGCTTATCAAGACTTGACGCCGTCAGCTCCATGCTTGACGCCGTCAAGGGTACTATTCAGCAGATTTTTGGCACTTTATCGAATTCTTCACTTTTATGCTCCAAAAACGTCCAAAATTCTTCCTTTTCCAGAATTTTTCTCCAAAGTACCTAAAATGCCAAAAGGAACGATTTAAGGCGATGTTTGATCAAATAAATACGATTTAGGGCTTAAATGACCCCGCAAAGCGGTACACTTTTCGCCTTATCAGTAAGAGTATAGGATACTTGAAAGGTCGGTATCCTAATAAGGACAAGATTTACTAGATTCCTTCAAAGTTTATTTTCCCCCTAAGGTTCTTCTACTTTTCATAACTAGTCCTAAGGTTCTAGGGGTGATGTATTGGTCTTAACTGGTAAAGAAGATCCTATAATAGGAGAAGGGCTAGGTGGTTTCTCTTCTAGGGGTTTACTAGGAGTACCACTATTCCTAGGTAAAGTTTTAGGTTTAGTCTTTTGTCCTAAATTGTCTATCTTATGTCCTAGGTATTTAAAACCGGGTAAAGTAACATCCATAGTATCTTCCAAGTAGGATTTCTAATGTGTAACCTAAAAATTGTTAAATTCTAAGAAACTAAGTATAGGTAGACTAAAATCCTCAAATGTCCTATTCCTAGTTATGGCTTAGTAAATCTTAAATTCTAAGTCTGGGTGATAAAATTTAGGGTAGGTTCAGGTTATCCTAATGGTGTATTATTCCTAGAAATTTCTAAATCATTATATTATATCTTTGAGGGTAGTATGTGGGAAGATCTTAATACAGGGTGGGTAACTTAAGAGACTAGGCAAACTATGACCTCAAAACGACTTGTTCTTATAAGGTGAGAATTTGACTAGTATTCCTATTCCGTCACTAGACTAGGTGCTAAAGGCTTAAGGCTCTAAATCAGTAGTGTACTAATCTAATCCTTTGTTAATTCTTAAATTTCCTAAATTGCATCTAAAGGTTTCCTTATATCTGATCTATGTCTAATTCTAATGTCCTCGATATTAAGTAAGATTCTTATCTTAGGCTAAATCCTATCTTATAGAAATGTCTTTCTTTTGTCTATTTAGTATAGATTTTTCCCTAGTTCGGTTTCTAACCTCAAAATTTTCTTATTTCATATTTCCTTAATGATTTCTTAAAAATAATCTATCTTAGTGATTCAAAGTATTCTATACTTAGGCTTACGCTTTCTAGAGATATCCTAAAATCATTTCTAACTTCAAATACGGGAATCCTAGGGAATGAAATTCGGGTTTTACTAAGAGGGGAAACTATTTCGGGAATCATAGTAATCTAAGGAAGTAAAGAGGGAAGGAAGGGAATATGTTTGTATATGACTATCATATACTTGCATATAGAAATAGTTAGGGGAAGATTTTTTAACTAGGGGAAAGATAGCTTAAGGAAAGCTAAGGAAGTAGTGAGGATTTAGAGATCGAAGTGGAAAGAATTCAGATCTCTATGATGTAGAATAAGAATTCTCATCATTGATAAGGGAAGTGTTTGAAGAGATTTAGTTTTTAGGAAGTGAAAAGAGATGATGCACGAGGGAATTTTAAAAAGTACTGAGAATCTATGAATCTAAGGCATCAGGGTAGTTCTTCCTAAATTCCTAAAGGCAAGGGTTTTAGGTAGGTTATAACAAGTACCTAACTTTTCATATCTTACGGAATATGTCTCTATTCCTAGAGGTTACTATAGGGTTCGGGATGACCTAGGGTAATCAAGAAGAGGCATACCTATTCCTAGCTTATTCTGAATTAAGGGGAACTAAGAGGTATCTAAGGCATAACTTATGTTATTGATTTCTTATTTTACATATCCTATAAGCACTAGTTATTCTAAGGCAAAACTCTTAGGGCTATAAAAGGCATACTACTTAGGGATTTCTTCCAAGGTTTTTTTTAAATCTAAGGGTTTGAGTTTGTAATGTTTCCTAGATTGGATTGATGACATTCCTCATCATCATCAATCTTCTTTTCTAAAGTACAAATCCTAAAACGGGCTAAGGCTATCTTATGGTGGTATCTCATTTGATTTTTCTGTAATTTAGCAACCTTAAAACGGGTTTCTTGTAGGGTATTTCTTAAACTACTATAATCAGGTCGAAAGCCTATGTTATTATCATGACCTTCTTCTATCTTCTCAAGAAGGTCAAGGAAAATTTCATCTAAGTTATTTAAAATTTCTTCTACTTGATCTTCCTGATTTTCTAAAGTTGTCATAGTGGGATTTTCCCCAATTTCATCTTTCAAAGATGAAGTGGGAGGGTTTACTAAGTAAGGTGTGGGTGATAAAGTATAGGGTTGTCTAGGTTCATATATAGGGATATAGGTAGGGATAGGGTTTCTAGCTATATATGGTTCTCTAGGAAGAAAGAACCCATGTGGCTCAAATCTTGGAGTGGGGAATGGTGGGTGTAAAATAGTAATTGGGGGAGTAATAGGTAATGCCTTAGCATAGAAATCTCTTATAAGTTTTAAGTGTGGGTTATCTATGAAAGGTGTAAAACCTAAGGGTGAAGGTGTATCTATATTATTCCTAGAGTCTTCTAGGGAATCGGGAAAATATGGTTTAGAGGGATAATCTAGTACATTCAGAGAGGGAAGAGCATTCTCCGGATGTAAACTAGATGAGACGGGAGTAGAATAGCGGGGAGTAGACATAACTTTATAATAGTCAAAATACTGTAAATCATTTAGCAGTTAAGCAGTTAATTACTAACCTTAGCACGTATTGTTATAGAGGATGGCAGGGGCACTGAGGACTTTCTCGGGCTTAGGAAAAATAGTTGTAGTTTAGGTTTTGACCTTGTTCTCTACAACTGACGCTCTGATACCAATCTGTAACACCCCCATTTTCACGGTTCGCAGCGGATTTAGGGTTGGGGTATTACTTCATGGAATCAAAGTTACAGTTACAGAAAACGACTCGAAAAGAGACGTTTTTGGAAAATAAGTTATCATTCATTAAATTATCAGAGTTTTTATAGTAAAACATATACTTTACTATTGATGAGGTCCCAAAGTCTAGGTGAAAGGTTATGTTTGAATGATAACCGGTTTGAACTCCAAGTTCAGTGCCTCCTCCTACCATTGCTCCGTAATAGTGATATACCTAGGATACATGCTTAAAAAGTCAACACTAGGTGTTGAGTGAGAGTCACAGGTTTAAGTGATAGTGAATACAAGTTCCACACGATTCAGTTGTAACACCCTTAAAGGAAAATGTAGCGTTTGTGATAATTGCAATGCATATACAATTATCAATAGTGGGGTATGTTGCACTAAGCTCATGAACCACACATTAACAGTTCGGGTCATGGGGTCAGCAGACCAAACCATGAGGGGACAGGAAGGATAACTTTTCCAAAGTTAATCCTGCAGAGAGGGTTCAAATATAGTACTTATTGATACCCTCCAGTGAGAGGTAGTATCAACGGCAGTTGTCAAACCCCAATAGATCTATCAACTATATTCGTGTTCACTTGTGTAAAATATCACACGTGATTAGATTCATGAATTTTAGTTATGTAATGGTGGCAGATAGTTTACTTGTGCAATAATCAAAGAAAAAGACTTGTATTCGGTTTAAAGCATGTATCCCCCTCACAGGGTTGTGAAGCATTTAAAAGTGAGGCTATGAAAACTCACCTACGCTTAAGGAAATCTGATTGTAAAAAGTAACTCGGAAACTAGACTTCCTTACTCACGTATCCTGGTGGTATTGCAGGTGTGGATGTATGTCAAGCTCTAATTGTTTTGTTCTAGTTTCTTAAGTAATCATTCTTAGGGTTTTTAGTGTTTTAGATATAAGATAACACCGTTCAGGCGATCAAAATTGATGCGTAGGTTTTGCAACCTTGCAATAGGTTTTACTTCTTAAGGGATCTTGAGAAGCTTGCAATCCCCACCAGGCAGTGTACCTGACCGTTGTTGTATAGTAAAGTGGCAAGTACCGGGGGATTGATCGTTCTCTTGGGGAATAGTGTCGTTAGGATTGAAAACTACTCTAATTAGGTCTAAGGGTGAGGGATGCTTCTTTTTGTATTTTTTTATTTTATGGAAAGCAAATAAAAATCTCGGGTATTGGAAGAGTGGGCGGAATTCGTTGCTAGCCAACTAACCCAAATAACTAAAATGCAAAGAAAATAAAATAACAAGAAAGTAAATGGTTGTGAAACTTATATGGAGAAAAGTGTGTTTACTTAGATTTCACTACTCCCTAGCTATCTTTTACCGGTTAATTAGTTTGTTACAATTGTGTGGATGATGGGTTGTATTCCTTAATACCATTCGTAGGGCCGTGTACAATCTTCCCTAACTCTATAAGCGCAAACTTCATTCTATAGCGACACATTTAGTATCCAAACCATGTTTCTTAAGACGTTCAAGCAAGTCATCAATTGGAAGTTAGCCAGTTTTCTTAAGGGTGAAAAACCCTTGAAAAAGGCAGTAAATTCGACCTAGGGTTTATCCCTAAAGTTCTCCCAAAACTTGCACACTTTAATGAAAGAAAATCCTAAAATATATATAGAAAATACATTCTGACGACGTCAGGTTAAAAGTCCTGACGCCGTCAACCCGCCGTGTCTAGGATTGTCGGATTACCTAGATCCACTTTTGACGCCGTCAGCCTCTATAACCTTCTGGGCCGTCTCTCTTTAATGTTACACCTGACGGCCTAGACCATCTAACACCTGACGCCGTCAGGTGTAAACTTCTCAACTCTTCTTCAGGGCGTCTGGTAATGTCAAAATCCAACTCCTTTGTCTTCAAGCGACGGCGTCAGCTTGTAACTCCTGACGCCGTCAGGTAGGAATTCCAGCTTGATTTGAGACTTTGTCGTTTCCTTCACTTTTATGCTCCAAAAACGTCCAAAATGCAATGTTTTCTAGAATTCTTCCCGAAAGTACCTAAAATGACAAAAGGAACGATTTAAGGCAATATTTGATCATAAAATAACGAATTAGGGATTAAATGACCCCCTAAAAGCGTAACACTTTTCGCCTCATCAAATACCCTTACACTTGAGATTTGCTTGTCCTCAAGCAAATGCGCTTTTATTCCAATCAAAATATGAGCTAGGGGTCATTTAACACTAATATAAAAGTAATTACAACAAATAGTTATTCCACCCTAGTCATAACAAGCACGAAAATCATACACTAGCACCTCACAAATAGTGTTTGGATACTCTCATCTCTCGGGTGTTATAAACCTATATAACTAAATGAAAATGGAAAAATATCACTCACTACCTGTCATAGCAAATAGATTACCATAGGCTTGGGAAAGGATCAAAAACCTCCTCCACTTGGCGTAAGCACCTAAGTTAAACTATCAAAGAGGGCTTTTCAAGGGTTGTAACATTAGGTGTAGGGATATGATAAACACGGTTTGTTGGAATAAAGGATATTTTTACTGGTGTCGAGTTAATTATCTTGATCAAATACATGCACGATGTGGCGTTGCTAAGCCAAGACTCGACTCAACTTAAGCTAATAAGAAAATAACGAAAACATAAATATAGATAAAAGGAAACGGGATGGTAGTCCGTATGTTTTTTCTCTCTTTCTTTTTCCAATTTTTTTTTCTTTTTTTCTTTTTCGATTTTTTTTGCATACACTCTTGCCCTACCATCCAAAATAATACATCATAGGGGCCTCAGTTCTCCCCTTACACTTGAACTTTTACATACTTTACAAATAACTATTCTAATGACCCGAATTAAGATAATCGAAAAACTTGGAGTACTTTAAAACATTAACGTACATATGGGGGTAATAATTGACTTCTTCCCCATTACTCCATTACATTAGTACTTTATGTGGAAAACTAGAAGGGGGGTTGAATAGTTTACCGCTTTTTAACTTGTTAATCTTTGAAAAGCTTTACGTGTAATTAACGATTCTAACTAATTATCAATAATTAATAAGCAAGTATAAAGAAAGAAACGATCAAACCACAACACGATTGTTTATCGTGGTTCGGCTACAAGGAATCTTTTTCCTTGCCCTACATCCACGCCCCGAGTTTCCAACTCGAGAGTTTCAAGCACTAGTCAACAAGCTCCTTTCACCGGTGGAGAAACCTTTACAATCGTCGGTTACACTTTATCCGGTACAAAGCTAGATACCGGGTCCTAGTTCAAGGTAGAACCAACCTAACGTCGCCTATCCACTATTTCTGACACTAAGCTAGATGTCGAGTTCTTTTACAAGGGTACAACCACTCCCGTCACACTATGTATTTTAAGGCCTAAAATACAAACCGATCACTCTTGAACATACACAATCAAATGAAGTATAATCTACACTAAGTTTATACGAAGCTAAGCTAACAAGTCTTGCAACGTTGTGTTGAATACTTGTAACTTGGATATGGACTTGTGAACTTTCTTTCTACATAAGACAATCACACAAGTGAGTTGCTAATGAGTTAGATGAGTATATGTGTAAATTATAACTCTAAGTGATGGGTGATTTCTTGCAAGTGGTTTGGTATTTATACCCAAACAATCCAGCAGCCTGGCGGATACGGTGGAACCAAAGAACGGGTTCCGCCCGTATACCCCCAGGGTTCCGCCAGGTCTGACAGGTAAACTTGCAAGCAATCTTTCCGTATCAAGCAATGTCACATCAAGTTACTTCTAGTCAAACACACAATAGAGAAAGTTGGAATCCTTCCAAAATGTGTAAGAAGTCTTATGGAGAGTCAAACACACAATCTTTCCATAAATGCACATGATATGATGTAACACTTTCTCTATTAAGAAATATGAAAGTGTTATGTCTAATATGAAATGTGAATGTAGCAAATAAAGTCTAGTTATGCAAGACTTAAACTATAATCATGTTTTACTAAAAACTAAATTTTACACTTTGTCATTAACAAAACTTAGCAAAGATCGTAAAATATAAATAACGTTTTTAGGTGATATTGGTATTAAAACTTTACCCATGAGTCCCAATCATCCCAAAACAATATGTACAAGATATGACTCGACTTAGCAACCATGTAATCAATAAGACAATTAACTAAGGGTTAAAACAAATGTTGTCACAATAATGCACTAAAGATGAGTGCATACAAGGTAGGCTAAGGCGATTTGGGTGTACATTTGTGGTGGATTGTAAACAAATTCTTCCTTTAAGTAAAATGCTTAAAGTTAGAAACGAAAAGATAGGCTCTGAGGGGTGTACTAGGGGTATCGGGTACTAAAAATGAGTACATCACTAAGGTGTGGGAGAATTACTTGACCAATGAAGCTAATGTAATTACGATAATACAGGTGTAAAACAAGGGGTTATCCTAATGCCTCTTATCATGTAGTAAATCTAACTACACGAATGTAGTCTCACTTGTGGGCTTGGGATGGTCACTAACGCAAGTTCTAGAATCTAGATACTACCGGTACACACATAAGCATAAATGCTTTTCCTTAACAATTCTAGGGGCGAACCTCACATATTTGGGGGAAAATTTTTGAGTGGTACGGTTTTTGTGCTAGTCATACAATTCCATATCCATGAGACGCTTATTAAGACTAAGGTTTCACTCCTATACGTTGTAAAAATTTTTTAAATTTGGCGCTAAAATTGTCCTAACANAACAATTCTAGGGGCGAACCTCACATATTTGGGGGAAAATTTTTGAGTGGTACGGTTTTTGTGCTAGTCATACAATTCCATATCCATGAGACGCTTATTAAGACTAAGGTTTCACTCCTATACGTTGTAAAAATTTTTTAAATTTGGCGCTAAAATTGTCCTAACAAATATTTCTCTCGGTTTTATTACACATCTACCATTAAACAAGCAAAAATCAAGTGCAATTGCATTCTCTAAGGTGTCTTCATTTACCCCCCCCCCCCTTACACTTAAGCCGAACATTGTCCCCAATGTTCAATAAAAAGATGTAAAAGTAAAGAAAATGAAAGAATGAAACAAATACTCCCCTGATTCGTTTGGTGTGGATGGTGTGGTAACATGGTTAGATCTTCTTCCAAGATAATGTAAAAGCTTCATGATTAAAGCAGCGCCAAAAGCTTGATTCCATCTTCATCTTCTTGTCCAAAATAACTTGTTAAACCTGAGAAAACAATCTAGGCAAACCTTGTGTAAAATCGGCAGTAAAATCTATACAAGGATATAATGCTTGTGGAATGAATGTTTGCAGATTCCTGGAGTTAAAGATTTAGTAAATTTTCATACCCGGTAGAAAAACAAAACTTGCATAATCTTCTGTAATTAATGCCTGACGCTGTCAGGTTTTAAGGCCTGACACCGTCAGAATTGATCTGACAGAATTTTTGTGTTTAGTTTCCGGAAAATGTCTGGAAAAACCAATACCATAATTCCTGGAATCCTGCAAAATTTCATTATGACTTGATACAAGCATTTGACTCAAACAAATACTAATATGTATGTTCATTTAATATTGTTATGATTCATGTTCAATTCGTTCTTATAAAACAAATTTAGATTTCCCTAACACTTATCTTTTGCAAAATACCTTTATATGTAGTTAAGACGAAGTTTGAAGCATGAATCATAAAAAATAAAAATAAAACATACATACAGAAACAAATAAAAACAAACAAACAAACAAACAAAGCAAATAAAGCTTGGGTTGCCTCCCAAGAAGCGCTTTTCTTTATTAACGAGTCTTGTAGCTAGACTCAAAGTCATTCTACCCTACGTAGGTGAGTTCCTCATCGAGGACATCTTTAGGGTTGATTTTGATTTGAAGTTTCCTATTGGTGCGCTCGGTGAGATATGTCCTCTCAAACTTCTCTCCATACGGATCATATAATGTCATCTTTATGTGCCATGATCCATCTCCTTCCTTAGGTGGCTTTTTCCAATTCCATTTATGTTCATCACCTTTGCTTTTCCACCTATTCATTCCTAGGTTAATTGGCAAAACTCCTAGGAAGTCAATCATTTTTCTAAAAACTAAAGGGTCTTCGAATGGGTCCAATTCAGTGTCCCTAGCCAAGAGTTGCTCTACCGTCTGTGTTCGGTTCATAAATTCTTCTTCTAGGTTGAATGGGCATTGGGGTCCTATGAAGTCTCTATTCACCCATGGTCCGTATCTAGAGGGTCTCCTATTAACATCTGCCCAATGAGGCATTGGTTCCTCATAGGTGTCATAGGCGTGTTTCTTAACATCATATACCGACCAAGTTTCTCCTTCTCCTATTGCTATTTTAGATCCCTTACAATCAATCATAGCACTTGCGGTAGCTAGAAATCCTCTTCCTATCAATAAAGGGTATGTAGGGTCGCTAACCATGTCAAGGACGTGAAAATCGGCTAAAATAGTTAATTTTCCATTGTGTACTAACACGCCCTTTACTACTCCAACCGGGTATGCCACACTTCCATCCGCCAAGCCTATTACTACTTCAGTTTCTTCTAGCTTTCCTAGTTTGAGGCAGGTGTAAAGAGGTAGTGGAAGTAAGTTAAGGCTTGATCCAGATCGGCTAATGTATCATAAGCATTCGAATTACCGATCTTGCAAGGTAGGACAAATAAGCCCGGGTCATCTAATTTCTTAGGTAACTTGTTTTGAACGAAGGCGGTCCCTTTGTTACCTAACTTGAGCTTCTTCTCATATTTTTTCAAGAGGGCATTATAGTAAGGAGTACGTGCCAAAACATCAATAACTGGACGTTCAAGGTGGAGCTCCTTGAATTCTTCGTCAAGGTTTTGAGTGGGCGGCGTTTCAACTATGTTATTGAGCAATTTAGTGTTGGATATCCTACTTTCGTGGTCTCTTTGAGGAATTTGGGTTTGCTTGAAACACGTGCTTATGGCATTGACCGAATAGTATTGTGGGAAAGAACTAGGAGACAGAACCAAAGAGATGGCGTTAACATTTAGTTTCAGGTTCATGACCGTGTCACTTGGGAGTGCTCCCATTTCTCGGTCATTGAGAACTTTCAACAGGGTGTCAATCTTATTGGTCATCTCGCTTTGTCTTTGTTTGAAATCGGATTCAAACTTGGCTATACGAGCGTCTTGAGATGCCATAAAATTAGACATCAATCCTTCGAAATTATTGGTACTACCATAGTTATTGGAAGGATTGTTGTTGAAAGCATGGTTTAAGGATGAACCGTTTTGTTGAAAACGATTAGGTGGATCGGAAGAGATGTTTTGGGGCGTGTTTTGGTTTTGTTTCCACCTAAAGTTTGGGTGACTTTTCCAAGAGGGGTTGTAAGAATCACCGTAAGGGTTCGGCTCGGGCTTGAAAGTATACCACTTTTCTCCCGCTCCGTTGGTACGCGAGGATGCGTAGTCCGCAAAAGCTTGTTCGAGGAGTTCCATGCAATCACGAGTGTCGTGGGGACCACTACAATACTCACATGAAGAAGTGATTTTATTCACTTGGTTTGAAGGTTTAGGAGCCTCGTAAGATTTCATGAGAAACTTGACTTGGTCCTCAAGTTCTATGATCCTATGGTCAGGAGTGCTTGAATTATTCGAAGGCAAAGATATTGCCTTCGCCGTTTTGTTCAAATCACGGGGATCATTCCAACTTTCATTGTCATAGAGAGCAAGATCTTCTATGAGTTCCCATGATTTTTCCGCACTTAGATCACGTAGCTTACCACCGGCCGCTTGGTCTATGGTTTGCTTCGTGGGGATATTGATATGGTCATAGAAGATTTGGACTTGGAGCCAAAGATCTATGCCATGGTGAGGAACTTTTCGGAGTAAGTCCTTGAATCGAGTCCATGCCTCGTAGAGGGTTTCGCCTTGACGTTGTTGGAACATCAAGATTTCATTCCTTAGCTTGGTGGTTCTCCCCGGTGGGAAAAATTGAGCAAGGAAACGAGTGGTGAGATCATCCCAAGAGGTGATGGATCCGGCGGGTAGACGTTCTAGCCATTGACTAGCTTGGTCTCGCAGAGAGAATTGGAAGAGATGCAATCGGGTCGTCTCTCGAGTGGTAACATCAAGGTCTATGGAATCTACGATTTTGAGAAAGTCCTTGAGATGTTGATTTGGATCTTCGGAACGAAGTCCATGGAATGTACATCCGCTTTGCACCAACCGGATTGTAACATCCCCATAAAAATCCCAGTCATTTGTAAACGCTACTCAAGGATTAATGAAGCATTACTGTTCACACACCATTTTTGGGCAAGAATTAAAACTTTTGCCTACACTATTCAACAACGAATCAATATGTGATATGTGATTCACATTCCTTTGGGACGAGCTCACACGCGTACCCAAAATATTCCAAAACACTCACAAACCACACCCTAGTATCATTTTGATCACCAAAATGTCACGACCTACTCACAACCCTCCCCCTCACCTCTTTTCTCTTTTTGGGCCAAGTATTTCACTTAATGGGCCTTTAACACCAATAAAACACAACCAAACTCCTTTTTATTATTTCTTTGGGATTTATACTATTTCTAAGCCCAATAACCACCAAGCCCATTAACCATTTAATTCTTGCATATATAAACTGGTCGATATCCATTTACTTGAGCTCGTTTTCTTGGTGATACCCTATTCAAATTCGTGCCATTACTTGCTAGACCGATTTCACTCAACAATTCCTAAATGTCAACCCAATTCACCAAAACTTGTATTTATCTAAGTCCTTGCCTCGTTTGTATAGCCAAAGGATTCGAAACGTCTCAAAAACTTGTTCCTAAACATTTTTGGTCACGTTACACAAGTTCCTTGAACCCTTTGAGAACTCTTAAAGCCAAACGTGCCCTCTTATATTTTTGGTCACGTTGACATATGGTTTCGGACCCTTGTTGTACACGAAATAAGCGAACCATGCCCCTCGTAATTCTTTCTGTGTCGCATGCTACAAACCAACCAGGCACCTCCTATTCTTTGTATAAACTATATCGATCTATCTTCTATGGCAAGTAGACACCAAGTGGTAATATTCTCTGACAATCAATGTTCCCATCCTATCTCTTTATCCTCATCTATTATATATTCCTAGTCTCACCAACTTGTGAATTATACACATATAATAAACCATGCATAGCTCACTTATGCTTACACTCCTCACAACCGCATAACAGAAACTAATATACTTCCTCGTTCACGCTCACACACACCTTCAAACTTTCACCATCTAAAATAAATCCTAAGTTCTTCCCTTTCTGTGAAACGTACGAGAGAAAGAAGAGGCAGCTCCAAGTGATCTAACGTGAGTTCGAGTCAACAACGAGTTCCACACGAGTCCTTGTAGGGTGATTAAACAAGTCGCGAAGTCCTCATACCATTCCTTTGATCCACAGTCGCGTTGCTACCCACCTTTTAGGTGTCGTAAGTTTACTCTCCATAACTTAGAATACTTTCTGTGTTTGATTACTTTGTAACATGTTCGAACCTGCCTAGCTCACCCTCTTTATTTTTCTATATTCTCGTGATCCCTTTTCCTATATTGTGTGACCCCTTTTATTTGTGGCANACGATCTTTCATCCTTTACTTCAAATTGCCATATTATAAACGACATGGTTGAATCTATTTAAACAACTGAGAGTTATAACGACTAAACCGAACATCACATCATCGTTCCTAAATTATACATAGCCTAGCTAACTATGTCTAATTCAGGAGGGATCATGTATGTTGGGGGCAGTTAATTATAAATCTTATAAAACTCATTCAACATCTACGAAAGCTGAAGTTCAACAACTTTCTCTATATTCACCAAGTTCTAGTCTGAAACCCTCATTGTTAAAAATCTGTTATTAACAAAACCCTTTGTTTAACGGGTAGGTTACCCCCACAGATTTTTGGATTTTCACGAAACAAGGAATTGTGAACCATGTTTGTGAGAGAATAACAATTTTCATTCAAACTGAAACTTTCCTCAAAGTCAAGTTGACCATGGAAATAGTGACTTTCATATGTGAAACAACAAATTCAATTCCTACGAAATAAATATCGCACCAACACTCAAAATTTGTAAATCGTGCTTACATTCTCTCCAAACAACTTGTATAAAGTGCGGCTCAACAGACAATTTCACCACAACTTAATCATGCATGATTGTATTCCAACCACTCCTAAATTTCCGTTACGGAGAACTATCTGTACTGTGACACCCGGCAACTACCATAGACTAGAATCCGAGGACGGGATTCTGTTTAAAGGGTAGGTACTGTAACATCCCATGAAAATCCCAGTCATTTGTAAACGCTAATCAAGGATTAATGAAGCGTTACTGTTCACACACCCATTTTTGGGCAAGAATTAAAACTTTGCCTGCACTATTCAACAACAAATCAATATGTGATATGTGATTCACATTCCTTTGGGACGAGCTTACACGCGTACCCCAATATTCCAAAACACTCACAAACCACACCCTATTATCATTTTGATCACCAAAATGTCACGACCTACTCACAACCCTCCCCCTCACCTCTTTTCTCTTTTTGGGCCAAATATTTCACTTAATGGGCCTTTAACACCAATAAAACGCAACCAAACTCCTTTTTATTATTTCTTTGGGATTTATACTATTTCTAAGCCCAATAACCACCAAGCCCATTAACCCTTTAATTCTTTCATATATAAACTGGTCGATATCTATTTACTTGAGTTCGTTTTCTTGGTGATACCCTATTCAAATTCGTGCCATTACTTCCTAGACCGATTTCACTCAACAATTCCTAAATGTCAACCCAATTCACCAAAACTTGTATTTATCTAAGTCCTTGCCTCGTTTGTATAGCCAAAGGATTCGAAACGTCTCAAAAACTTGTTCCTAAACATTTTTGGTCACGTTACACAAGTTCCTTGAACCCTTTGAGAACTCTTAAAGCCAAATGTGCCCTCTTATTTTTTTGGTCACGTTGACATGTGGTTTCGGACCCTTGTTTTATACGAAATAAGTGAACCATGCCCCTCGTAATTCTTTCTGTGTCGCATGCTACAAACCAACCAGGCACCTCCTCTTCTTTGTATAAACTATATCGATCTATCTTCTATGGCAAGTAGACACCAAATGGTAATATTCTCTGACAATCAATGTTTCCATCCTATCTCTTTATCCTCATCTATTATATATTCCTTGTCTCACCAACTTGTGAATTATACACATATAATAAACCATGCATAGCTCACTTATGCGTACACTCCTCACAACCGCATAACAGAAACTAATATACTTCCTCTTTCACGCTCACACGCACCTTCAAACTTTCACCATCTAAAATAAATCCTAAGTTCTTCCCATTCTGTGAAACGTACGAGAGAAAGAAGAGGCAGCTCCAAGTGATCTAACGCGAGTTCGAGTCAACACCGAGTTCCACACGAGTCCTTGTAGGGTGATTAAACAAGTCGCGAAGTCCTCATACCATTCCTTTGATGCACAGTCGCGTTGCTACCCACCTTTTAGGTGTCGTAAGTTTACTCTCCACAACTTAGAATACTTTCTGTGTTTGATTACTTTGTAACATGTTCGAACCTGCCTAGCTCACCCTCTTTATTTTTCTATACTCTCGTGATCCCTTTTCCTATATTGCGTGACCCCTTTTATTTGTGGTATGGCATAGCTTGGATTAGAATGCTTGTTAACAACATGTAACGACATATAAACACATATTGTAACACGTTGTTAAGTTAATTTGACCCATACCAAAATTCACTTAAATTATATTCATAACAGAAATGGTTTTGTCACTAAGGAAAGGGCCTGTAAAACCCTTTATAAGCGTATACCATGTCGAATAAAAAGCTCAGCCCCATTCTCCATACACTAGACAAATGAGCTGTGCCAACTAGACACCTAGGTGAGCTCGTTTACATACTTTTTAGAGGCTAAAGTAAGTTGCATTTGAACCAGTTTTTATAACTCTAAAATTCACTTATTGGGCCTTAAGGCCCAATAAGCCAAAATAAGCTCTAATAAGCTGTCTAAGAGGTCCAATAATCTTGAATAAGCTTCTGGAATCATAAGTACTAAATGAAAATGATAAACATTAAATATTGTGATTTTTGGACCAAATATGCAAATTTTACGAAACGTGGGTTTAAATTGTAACTTTTGCAAAACTAGGGGTGTAAACTGCCAAACTTGCAAACTAAGGTTACAAACTGATTTTAATAAGACTTTTGGGTAAAACATGTAATTTTGGAAGAATTTGGACTTGAAATGTAGATAAATATAGTTTTGGACTAGCTGTGCAAATTATATAACCAAAAGGACTAAATGTGTAAACTTTCTGAAACTTGTGTCAAGACTGTCATTTTACTAAACTAATAGTATAAATTGAATATTTGAGAACGAGGAGTACTATAATGTTACATTTGAATAGTCCGAGCCTAAAATGTAAATATATTGTAATTACATACTAAAAAGGTAAATGTTTTATTAAAAGGGCTGAAAGTGTAAATCGAATAGTTGAAGGTTTATCTAATAATTTAAATACATTTTGATGGATTATTATTTTACAACTAATATTGTAGTAACGGGTAGAGAGCTCACGTCTAGAACTAGAACGACAATATATTTATATACATTAATATATATATATATATATGTATATATATATATATATATATATATATATATATATATATATATATATATATATNAAAAAGTTTCGGTATATATATATATATATAGTGTAGTGTTCAATGCAGAACCAAAATTTTGTACAGAACTTTACAGAACCATAAAGATCAATCTGAGCCATTAGATTAGTTTGATCAAAGGTTAATATTAAAAGTGAAAAAACTGCAATTAAACAAAAGATGAGGGTCTTTATGTAATTAATGGAAATAAATAAATAAAGCAGAAAGGGCAATTTAGGTATTTTGTACCCACCTTAAAATAATGCTTGAAATTTGAGACCGTATTCTCTTCTCAGATCTACCATTCAACATAAAAATTAAAATTAACTAACCTTCTTCTCTCCTAAAAAAACCTAGCCACCAACATCCGCCTGTGATGGTTCGTCACCGCCGCCAAGTACCAAAGTCAACACCACCGAAACAAATACAATCACGATTGATACCAAAAGTCGTCGCTCATGTTTAGATCTGGTGGTGTTCGAATCTAATCAAGATGTTTTCAACAAAACAATCATGGCTTCCATTAATGAAAAAGGTACACGATTATGTAATGAAGTCTGAGTTTTGTTTATTAGTTTTAAATTCTAATCTTTTGACTTTATAGATTATAATATACTCCTAGTTTTGAAAGGGTTATGATTAAATTTAAAGCATGGTTTTGACTATTTTTATTATAATAAAAGATTTATTTGTTTAAATGTGGATCTTGGATCTACTGTAACGTTTTCAATAATCAATTTACAATTTGTTGATCTACTTTATAGTTTTAGAAACTTATAGATTCAAAGCTTTATGCACTACTTGGTTGTGAACATATATGTTCGATTGGAAAATGGTTTAAAAAATATATGTTTTGGTTTTAGATTAAAGTGAGTTTGATTCATAATATTGTTTGGAACATATATGTTTATGGTTGTGAACATATATGTTTTATAGGAAGATAGTTTAGAACATATATGTTTATGGTTTGCAACAAAGACGTCAAGAAGGTGCTCGAATTATGACTGCTACACTTGATGGGATATTGAAATGTATGATTGGTGTTGGGCTTGTTTTTGAGGTTTTTAATTATTCAAAACTTGATCAGTTACCAGGTGATAATGCTATAGGTTTGGTAGAGTTGGTGTAGCATATAATGGTAACTTAGTTAATTATTAGACTTTAATAAAGTATTAATATAATTGTTTGTAATTTCAGTTATTGAAAAGGCGCAAGTGTTGGTAATGATAAAGATGTCAAGACACAAGTGTATAATGAGATACGGAAGAGTGCATGCATGTTTTAAGAAGAGTGCACACATGTTTTTGAATGACGTCCACTTTTATATTTACCAAGATACATTTGTATTTGAATTGTGTTCCATTTTATATCAAATTTTGTATATACTATTTATCTTGTTACATGGCATAGCTTGGATTAGAATGATTGTTAACAACATGTAACGACATATAAACACATACAGTAACACGTTGTTAAGTTAATTTGACCCGTACCAAAAGTCACTTAAATTATATTCATAACAGAAATGGTTTTGTCACTAAGGAAAGGGTCTGTAAAACCTTTTATAAGCGTATACCTTGTCGAATAAAAAGCTCAGCCCCATTCTCCATACAATAGACAAATGAGCTGTGCCAACTAGACACCTAGGTGAGCTCGTTTACATACTTTTTAGAGGCCAAAGTAAGTTGTATTTGAACCAGTTTTTATAACTCTAAAATTCACTTATTGGGCCTTAAGGCCCAATAAGCCAAAATAAGCTCTAATAAGCTCTCTAAGAGGTCCAATAACCTTAAATAAGCTTCTGGAATCATAAGTACTAAATGAAAATGATAAACGTTAAATATTGCGATTTTTGGACCAAATATGCAAATTTTACGAAACGTGGGTTTAAATTGTAACTTTTGCAAAACTAGGGGTGTAAACTGCCAAACTTGCAAACTAAGGTTACAAACTGATTTTAATAAGACATTTGGGTAAAACATGTAATTTTGGAAGAATTTGGACTTGAAATGTAGATAAATATAGTTTTGGACTAGCTGTGCAAATTATATAACCAAAAGGACTAAATGTGTAAACTTTCTGAAACTTGTGTCAAGACTGTCATTTTACTAAACTAATAGT
>LBNU01003269.1:12597-34306 GCA_014162995.1 Artemisia annua
TAATTTCATATCTTAAGAAAACTCTTGCTCTTTCATCTTTCATATTGTTATTAATCAACCAAGTCTAATTCTCATCTCATTTCTCTTATAAGATTACTTGTGTTTACTAATATGGTGACCTAACAAAGTTTTCTTTAATGATATTCCAATTTCGCCGGAAATTGATGATACCGTCTTTGATCCGGAGGGAGATATTCGTTCACTTGAGAAATTGTTATATGAGCCGTCACTTTCACTCCCTCCGGAAGAAGTTAATTTGGATAAAATAAAAGAAGCTAAGCCGTCAGAATCCGTTGATGTTATCGATTCAAAATTCGAAGAGCAAAGTAGTGGCAGCACCACTTCTAGACTCGATTCTCTTCTTGACGAGTTCGCCGATGAACTCACTCACATCGATCCAATCCCACTGGGGGATTACTTCGATTTCAAATCCGACCTACGAGAATTAGAATTTTTGCTGAACCGTGATCCGTCGATAGACTCTTCTAATTGCGTTTCTTATCTCGAGGAGTTCACTGATGAACTCACTCACGACGATCCATTTTCATCAAATGATGATGATCTCTTTGACTTTAATGTTGCTCGTGAAAACGTTGAAAATCTTTTGTATCATTCTCCATCACTTGATTCTTACTCCGAGTTTAACGATTTCCAAAGTGATGACGATCTTTTCGATTTTACGTCCGATCAAACAGAATGGAAAAATCTCTTGTATGTCAAACCTTTTGAAGGCAAATTCAAAGAATCTAAAACGGAAACCGTAATTAAGGAATCTACTATTGAACTTAACGAGCTATCTCCTTTTTATTTTGAGGAAGATTTCCTTTTCTCCATTGAGTCTTCCATCGAGTACCCTGCTGAGTTTTCTTGTGAAGACAAAGTGTTTAATCCAGGCATACTCGATGATGGTAAAATTCATCCTTTGATGAAATTGACTCTTGATAAGAATTTTAAGTCTCCTACCATTAAGGAACTTCTAATTCTAGAGAAAAATGAATCCTCGTTGCTTATTTCTAATCAAAGACTCCTATTCCATACTAAATAATTGTTTCAAAATGTAACGAACTTGCCACATTTTCCAATGTTGTGTATGTTTCTTTTAATTTTACTAAACAATGCGAAGAATTGCCTAATCAGTCTATTGTGTGTAATGGTTAAGGTTGCCCGTTTATTTTGCTGATGTGGCATGGTTGACTAACGTTGACCGTTAGTTGGAAGGGTATTTTCGTCTTTTCATTTTCTTTATTATATTAGAATAACACAAACCCACTTACCCACACTCTTCTTTTCTCACACACCATCTCACATTTCTGTCATTTTTTCTCAAATACACAAAATACATACTTAGGGTCCGTTTGGTATAAAGCATGTATTCACTGTGGGCATGGATTTATAAAGTGGGTGGTTTAGGATTGAGTACTACTACATGAAAAGTAATGTTTGGTTGTCTGTAAAGGTTTTTTTGCTTTATCATGTAAAGACAAAAATGTTAAGATTTTGACTTTAATCTCAAGTGTATGTTAACAGAAAAACCAAGTCCTTACAAATTCACAAAAAATACAAATAAACCAAAAGATTCTTAAAGCTGAAGACACCGGCCAAATCAAGCTCACTTACTCACATTTACAATAAACATATATATTGCCGTTGGACCCAAAACCTGAACCCAACCGAGACTCTGAGTCCAAAACACACAGCCACCAGTTGAGCAAAAAAAGGTAAAAAAAAAATAAAAATAAAAAAAAATAAAAAATAAAAAAAAAATAAAATAAAAAGTAACATAGACGACATGAAACTAGTAACAACAAACCAAATAGTCACAAGACACAAGGAGAAGGAAGACCATCCGATAAACAATATAACGTAAGTCATCAACGATGAAAAAAAATGTACTTTAATACTTGCATTTACCAGAAAGCAAACAAAGCTTCATTAACCTAGTAACCAAAATATTACACCAGCACTTGGCTTTGGACATATAGTTTTTCTTTACAAAATATGATACAACTACTAGGACTTTCCTCGAGACCAAAAGATGTACCCACGTTCAACTATTCCAACATACACGCTAGAGAAAATTGCAAAATCGTCCTTGTGGTTTGGCCAAATTGCACGTTTCGTCCTTACTGTTCATTAATTGCAAAAATGGTACGTTGACTGCACTGTTTCGTGCACTTTTGGTCCTTTGACTTAACTGGCGTTAAAGGGACTCCGTTAGCAGTTACACTTTAGCCCCTTTTGGTTAACCACCATTGCAGCACCCATCCTTTAACATATACTTTAACTTTTTTTCGAATTTTTTTGAAAAAAAAAATTCACCTAGTTTTTTTTTGAAATTTTTTTTTACAAAAAGAATTTTCAAAATTTTTTCAAAAAAGTATTTGCGGCACATTGAAAAAAAATTTTTAATTTTTTGGGAAAATTTTTTTAACAAAAAGAATTTTCAAATTTTTTCAAAAAAGTATTTGCGGCACATTGAAAAAAAATTTTGAATTTTTTTTTTGAAAATTTATTTGGAAAATTTTTTTACAAAAAGAATTTTCAAGTTTTTTTCAAAAAAAACATTTGCGGCACATTGAAAAAAAAAATTGGAAATTTTTTTTTTTTGAAAAATTTTTTTGGAAAATTTTTTTTACAAAAAGAATTTTCAAATTTTTTCAAAAAAGTATTTGCGACACATCGAATTTTTTTTTTTGGAAATTTTTTTTTTTTTGAAATTTTTTTTTACAAAATTTTTTCAAAAAAGTATTTGCGGCACATTGAAAAGAATTTTTTGGAAATATTTCTTTTTTTAAATATTTTTGGAAATCTTTTTTTACAAAAAGAATTTTCAAAGTTTTTCAAAAAGTATTNGTCCTTACTGTTCATTAATTGCAAAAATGGTACGTTGACTGCACTGTTTCGTGCACTTTTGGTCCTTTGACTTAACTGGCGTTAAAGGGACTCCGTTAGCAGTTACACTTTAGCCCCTTTTGGTTAACCACCATTGCAGCACCCATCCTTTAACATATACTTTAACTTTTTTTCGAATTTTTTTGAAAAAAAAAATTCACCTAGTTTTTTTTTGAAATTTTTTTTTACAAAACAGAATTTTCAAAATTTTTTCAAAAAAGTATTTGCGCCAAATTTAAAAAAATTTTTTAATTTTTTTTTAACAAAAAGAATTTTCAAATTTTTTCAAAAAAGTATTTTCGGAACATTTAAAAAAAATTTTGAATTTTTTTTTTGAAAATTTATTTGGAAAATTTTTTTACAAAAAGAATTTTCAAGTTTTTTTCAAAAAAAACATTTGCGGCACATTGAAAAAAAAAATTGGAAATTTTTTTTTTTTGAAAAATTTTTTTGGAAAATTTTTTTTACAAAAAGAATTTTCAAATTTTTTCAAAAAAGTATTTGCGACACATCGAATTTTTTTTTTTGGAAATTTTTTTTTTTTTGAAATTTTTTTTTACAAAATTTTTTCAAAAAAGTATTTGCGGCACATTTAAAAGAATTTTTTGGAAATATTTCTTTTTTTAAATATTTTTGGAAATCTTTTTTTACAAAAAGAATTTTCAAAGTTTTTCAAAAAGTATTTGCGGCACATTGAATTTTTTTTTTGAAAATTTTTTTGGAAAATTATTTTTCTTAAAGAAATTTCAAAAAAAATGGAGGATCTTTTTTTTTCAAAAAATTCGAGAAAAAGTTAAATTATAGGTTAAAGGATGGGTGCTGCAATGGTGGTTATCCAAAAGGGGCTAAAGTGTAACTGCTAACGGAGTCCCTTTAACGCCAGTTAAGTCAAAGGACCAAAAGTGCAAGAAACAGTGCAGTCAACGTACCATTTTTGCAATTAATGAACAGTAAGGACGAAACGTGCAATTTGGCCAAACCACAAGGACGATTTTTGCAATTTTCTCTACACGCTAATCATTGTTGAACGAATTTCTCCAAAAAGCAAAAGTTTTGCCAAGAGCCCAAGACACAACTAGACTAACAATCTACCTAATCACCCAAGGAAATCCCATAATCAAGAACAACATATCTTAAAACTACAAGTACTTAACGTATTATCTAGTTACCTGATAAATGCACTTGACATATTATCTAGTTACCTGCTGAAAGACTTGTGAGCTTATGCACATAGGCCACTCGGAGGTTAGGGGAAAGATTAAGAAATAAATCAAGTTTGTCTTTATTAGCAGCAAATATCTCAGCTGCATGGAGTACATCGCAATTCGGGATTTCCAGTTTCGAAAGCTCAACAAGTACGTCTTTCAATTGCTCAGATTTAGCTTTTTTGCGGTTGTTATCATCTGTCATAGCATTAGCAACAGCATTCGCCATAGTTCCAAAATTAGCATTAAATCCTTGAACAAACATTTGAAAAGAATGATTAATTCCTTCCAGTTGTGATTCCATGTCTCGCGTCTTCCTTTTTTTGGCAGCCTTGCTTCCATTAGAGGTTGCCTTTTTCTTTTTAGCCATATTTGTTGCATTGGTGAAGTTTGAGGTTGTTTGTGACATATATTGTACGTCACTTTCTTCATCATCATCGCTCAAAGAGAAGTGAAATCCACCAACATCATCTCCTCCACTTTCACCATTTTGCTCATTCTCCATGTTGTGAATCGTGTCTTTAAATCCTTCAACAACCGCACTGGTAGCTGTATCCCTTCCGTACACCAATTCAAGTTGCTTGAAATATGGAAATGAAAAGTCCCATAGTCCATTTGCCTCTTTATGATTCTGTAAAATAGAAACATAATACATCATAAAACTCACAACAAAATCAAGCAAAATAAACATTTATTCAATTTTAAGAAGCTTAACTTTGTATAGATTTACCTCACATTAGCTGTTTTACCAATCTCTTTCACATGCGATCTTGTTATCGACATCATTCCATTGACACCCACTGTATTTCAACATGTCATTGATGACATGAAACTTTGTCTTTAGCCACTTGACCTTTGACTCGATATGCGGTGAAACTTTCTTTGAAAAAGTAGGTCTTTTAACAAGAATCCTCCTATGTAACTCAGACATATAGTTGCATCTAAAACCATTGTCAGTCTTCCATGATGGATCACATGCCATTTCTTGAAGAACTTCAATTAGCAACTGAGTATCACTTTCTTCCCAATAGCATTTTTGCTTACCACGACCTCGCACTCTGTCCATGTTACCATATAATAAGGTTGAGGTAAACTCACTTATAATCTGATAAGTATTTTCAAAATGCAATACTACTTAATGAACATTGTTTGTCATATGAAATATTTAGTTATTATAATGTAATTTAATTTATATGATAGTAAAAACATAATCTATAGTGAGACTATCATGGCATTCAACTCAAAAACTCACGCTGCAGAAATTGGAGTTGGAGTTGGTTGATAAGTTGGTGAAGGATGCACGGTAGGTCCAGACTCATTATTTGGTGTTGTAGGAGCAGGTTGAGAAGCCTGTGATGGATGGGTCACGGGAGCAAACTGATAAGATGACGAAGGATATGTCATAGGATTAAATTGATAAGGAGGTGAAGGATACGTCATAGCAGAAGTCTCATAAGATGGTGGAGGGTGAGACGTACGAGCCATAGATATCGTGGGTGCCATCTACACGCATAAAAAGTTGATTAGTAAACTAAACTGCCATCAACAATTTACAACAAGTATCATTTAAAAAAGAAACCATTTTACATACAAAATAGAAATAGCACATTAGGGGTGTCAAATGGGTCGATCCGACCCGAACCCGATAAAGCCTTATAGGGTCGGGTTTATTCGGGTTCAACTTGGCTTATTGGGTCAACCCGACCAACCCGATAGACTTATATGGTCGGGTTAGGGTTAGATTTTCATATTTTATCGGGTTCGGGTTCAACCCGATAATATGTATAAGGCTTTCTATTTTTTTCTTCATTTTAGGCCAAATAAAATTTAACCCATAGTTGTGAATTGTGAATTGTACCTTGAATTGGCTAGCTACTGCCAAAAACTTTTTTTATTTAAATGGCATATGCCTACTACATTATCTTGTTATTGTTTCATTGTTATGAATGAGGATCATGCAAACTGTGCAATCATGCTTTTTTATCTAGCATACTAACATTCATTTGTTATTGTTGTTGTTTTACTTCCATTCCTGTAAAGAACATTGTTAATTTTCTTATCTAGCATGCTGCACTTTTTTTTCCTTACTGCACTTTTGTTTTCTAACTGCACTTGTTTTGGAAGTCAAGTAATGTGATATGTTCATGTTTCTTTCTAAGGCTAATGCACTTTTCTTTACATGTCACAGATTATTATGCATGGTCACTTTATCAAATAACTTTTACCATATGATTTAATAAAATCACATATTGCTGCTATTAGCTTAGACACAATAAACTAATTTAACCCAAAAATCAAATCTAGTTACCAAAATGTGTACAATGTCTGTATAAGCCAATTTTATTAAACTGTGCTTTATTTTATGTTAGCGCCAAGCCAACTTGCCACAACCCCATAACAACCTGACAACCCAACCCGAATCAACCCGACCCGTTTGGACCCGAAACCTGATAACCCGATAGCTTATAGGGTCGGGTTAGGGTCAAATTTCGAGACACCAAAAACTAAATCAACTTGACCCGATAAACCGATAACCCGACCCGATAACACCCCATTTCACAGTAAACATTCAAGGGGAGTTATATGTATTATACATGGCCTTTCCATATAGTTCATAATCCGACAGTGGACTCTCACCAAGGTAAGAACATTACTTATTGATTTGTCTATGTAAAGTTATGAAAGTAACAAAGCTATTATTGGAAAAATAAATAAATTAAAAAAAAAAGTCATTTTGATATTATTATTGCATTTCGTCGAACATGTGGTGCACATACATCAAACTAATAAGCATTGTAGTCTTTGAAATGGAAATTTCCAAATTATAAACCACCATCTCATATGTAAGCAAATAGATATACGAAGAAGATAAATACAATGTTTCATAAGCAAAATGATGGGTATCGTGAAAGAAGTGTTTAATTAGACAAAGAAGATAAATTACGAACCATTTTCGATTTGAGGTATGATTCTTGGATGGATGACATCTTTCATTAACTTGGTCCTGCATATTATATGAAATATTCATAATTATTACAAAACCTCAAATTGTGAATTATGTTGCTAAAATGAGAAAAAGGTATTCACCTGTGGATGTGGATAGAGAATTTGAACAAAAATTGATAAAGATGACATATATGTTAGGGAAAATAAAGAAAGCGGTAATTTAAAGCGGGAAGAAATTGAGAAGGCGAGAAACTTTTTTGGTAGTCAATGTGTTAAATCCGAACTCCTTAGTGGGTTTTCTGCACACCCACCAGTGAGGGTTGAATGCTATTTTATAAACCCATGGATGCAAAACAAACAAACTTTTTTACCTTCATTCCATTCTATCTAGCCCAAACCTTTATACCAAACGGGCCCTTACACTTCTCTCTCAAATCCATTTCTACCAACCACCACCATCTCTGGTAGCCACCACCCGTCTACTACCACCACCCTACTGTTCTAATACCCACCAAACACCACCACCCTACTCCCACCAAACACCACCACCACCCTGCTGCTCTAACACCGCCCGTCCGCCACCTAACACCCACCAAACACCAACCGAACACCCTCCAAACACCCACCAAACAGTAACCCTATAATAAATTCCCTCAATTTAAACAGAATCTAAAAAAATTCAATTTCACAAAAAGAACCCTAACCCTCTAATTTCCCACCATGTATCGGAAGGGGTTATTTTGCATATGTATTCGCTACCCATGTATCCAATGTAGATCATAAATGCTAAAAGAATCAAAACTCCCATTAATGAATCGGTTATCAGTTGGTTATATTTGTGTATTCGGGTTTTGCCTAGAGATTTGGTGAACTCAGGTCCTTTGCATTCGGGTCCTATTGAAAATAGATTTTTTTTCAGGGCCACTTTTTTCGGGTCCTATGGAAAAGGGTCATCAAGATTTGCTAAAAAGAAGCTATTCCCATGCAGGGTTTGGATATAAACGTAGGTTGCAAAAGGGGTCGTTGATTTGGATTATAAAGCGTGTGTTTTCCAGGACTTTTGGCCCGAATCATGTCTCGAGTGTTGCACCGGTTAAAAATATGGGGAATTTGGGTCATTTGGGGGGTTTGAAGGATCATGAGTGGGTTGGGAATGAGAGGGTTAATGAGTTGACTATTAGTAGTGTTGGATTGAGTAGTGAAGGTAGTTTTGTTATAGATGATGATAATGATCAGTGTTTGAGTCAGAGTCAGAATTTGCAATGGGCTCCAGGGAAAGCTGGTGAGGATCGAGTACATGTCGTTGTTTCGGAGGAGCATGGTTGGGTTTTTGTTGGGATTTATGATGGATTTAATGGTCCTGCTGCACCTGATTTTTTGTTGTCTAATATGTATCAAGCTGTGTTCTAGGCAAAACTCCCATACAAAGGACCCTTCCAACTAACGGTCAACGTTAGTCAACCATGCCACATCAGCAAAATAAACGGGCAACCTTAACCATTACACACAATAGACTGATTAGGCAATTCTTCGCATTGTTTAGTAAAATTAAAAGAAACATACACAACATTGGAAAACGTGGCAAGTTCGTTACATTTTGAAACAATTATCCCTTGTTTTGTTTGTCCAGGATTGTCCCCGATTTATGAAGACTCTCGTGCTCGTGGTTTTGTCTTTACTCCACTCGAGTCTCATTCATCGTTGCTTTATGGGAAATCCAATATCCTAATCTTATCGACTAACGTTTATCTATTTGGCATAATTAATAAACGGCCTTAGATTTTACGTATAGTTACCCTTGCCTTTGAAACATTGAGGACAATGTTTATCGAATTACAACATCAGAGTTACATGATACATCAAACCTACATCAACCTACATCAACCTACAACCTACATAAACTACTCCATAGGCTTTTTCCCTTTGCCCTGGTAGTTGTGTTTTGCCTTCTGAGCTTGCTTCCTCTTTTCATCAAAAGCTGCTTGCATCTTTGGACAAGGGAGGAACAGCACTTGCATTGGAGGTTTCTCTAGTCTTGCAGGCTTCTCTTCCACAGGAATCTTCAAGTTCTTCAGAGCAGTCTCTAAAGCTTGGTTCAAGGCTCTTGGCAGTTCTTTGGATAGTGTTGTGGCTGGAGCAGCAGTTGGTGCCTTTCTCTTGGAGTTTTTCTGGTTTGAGCTTGATGCCATTGGAGGAAAGTAATCACTCCATCCTGGTTTTGAGTCTGAATCAGAATCAGAGTTAAAGTTAAACTCAATTTCTGTGTCACTTGAGTCATCTGATGTTATATACACCAATGGAAAGTTGCTCATTCCACAACACTCAAAAGGTCTCAAGAAGTCTAAAAGGAGGAGGCTGAGAGAGCTATCTTCATTCACATTGGGGAGGAATAAGGAAGCGAATTTGAATGAAGATGCTGTCTTTCAAGATACTGTTAATGAAAATACAGTTCTGAATGAAAAGACTGTGGAAGAAAAGACTGTTGATCAAAGTACTGATGCTGTTGATCAAGATGCTGTTAATACTGGTTTAAATATTCCACAGACACCACTTGAAGAACAAATTCCTCATCAAGATACTGTTGAAAGAAAGAGTGATGAGACTGAGCAAATAAATCTTCAAGAAGCTGATATTCAAGTCAGAAGTGGTGATACAGAAGAATTGGACTTGGAAGATACTGGTGTTGGTCTTGCTCAAGATACTGCTCAAGGTACTGTGAGGCAGTCTCTCATTACACCAAGGACCTTAAATTTTGAAGAAGATGTGGGTCCATCCAATCCAGTTCAGGAAGAAGAGATTAGAAAATCCACCAATAGTGATGATGATACTATTGCTGAGATTATGATGAGTATATCCAGACCTAGAGGCATTGTTATTCAAGAAGTTGAACATACTCAAGCACAACCTTCTCCTCAACCTACTGAAGAAACTGATCCTAAAGACAAAGGGAAAGGAATCTTGGTAGAACCAGAGAAAAAGAAGAAGAAGAAGGAATTCTCTTTAGCACAAATAAGAGCTATTCAAGAAGCTAAAGGTGAAGAAGCTGCTAAACAGTTACAAGCAGAACTTGATGCTGAGTTTGTAAAAGAAAGAGAGATGGTTATTCAACCAAGAAGACCAATGACAAAAGCCCAAGAAAGAAATTTTTATATGAGTTATTTGAAAGGTCGTGGATACAAAGGTTTACAGAAGTTAAAGTATCAAGAAATGAAGGATTTATATAATGCTGTCAGAGAAGAATATCGAAGACAAGTAGCTGGCATTATTGGTTATGATACTGAAGAAGGAAAACAGATGATGGAAGCTGGTAATAAAAGGAAAAGAATAACAACTAAATCACAGTCATCAAAGAAGTCTAAGTCTGAAGTGGAATTAAGAGCAAACACAGTTGATGAACTGAGAAATTACTTAAGAGTTGTTGATTTTGAGCTTCCTAAGTCAGAAGAAGTTACTGCTACAAAGGCTAAGATTTCAGATTTGGAGGTTATTGAATCTGAAAAAGATGGAGATTATTTTGTTTTCCATAGAGAAGATGACAGCTTCAGAGCATTTAATTTGTTGGTAGATGTATTGCACCTTATAGACAGAGAAGATTTGTTTTATCTACATCAACAGATTCAAGCTCATTTTGAACACATTCCACTCAAAGGAATTGGTATATTGTTGCTGGGAGATCTGACTACAATGTGGGAAACAGAAGAGACAAGCACAGCTGATGTTTGGAAGAATCAAGAAGTCTGGGAGATTCAAAGTTGGAGATTCTTTGCAAATGCTGGTGTACATGTCTTAGAATTGGAAGATGGTACTATGATCTATATGCTAGCAGAAAGGAGATATCCTCTTACAAGAGATTTGATGATGAGGATGCTGGATCATGGTATGGAAGTAGAGCAAGAGGATGAAACTGCTCTAATGGTGATAAATTTGTTCATCAATTGGACAATTTTGAAGGATGATGATTAATAATTACTGGTATGATCTTAATTGTTTAAAATCTTTTGAATAAACAAGTACTTTATTCAAAGTACTGCTGATCAAACAGTACTTTCACAAAGTACTGCTTGCAGCCTAAAACCAGTAAAGTCTTTTTGAAATAACAATTTTTGTCATGTGCAAAATACTTTTTGAAGCACAAATGTTTACAGCAACAAATTGTTTTTGGAGATGAACATGGTGTTAGTACTTGTGCTACACAACAAATGGTATTCAACTCACCATGTTTAACAGACAAGAAAGAGTTTGACTCATCATGAGGGTACGGCTCTGATGTGATAATCAAATCCGTTTTTAGTTGACAATTTACTAAAAATTGTATGGTTTTCAACTCACCATATCTGTGATAAGTGAAGAGTTGACTAGCCCACAAGAAAATGGCTCGTGGTAAAGGATGTGGAAAATCCATTGATATGGTAATTAGTTCACCATGGTAGTTGTACTAAAAGAACTAGCTAGTCCAAAAGCAAACGGCTATTGGTAAAGACTACTCAAATCCGTTGATAGCTGATGATTTGCTAAAAATCATATGGTTATCAATGTACCAAGGTTTACTTAACCTAAACATTGGCAACTCCAGAGTTAATGGCTTTGGTAAAGAGACATCAAAATCCATTAATTTTCAATGATTCACCTCTCACAGGAGTTAACACACCTGGAAGTGATGAGAATAGTATGAAACTTAACATGATTTGATGTATCTTATGTTGATGAGTAGCTGAGAAGAAATTTAAGTTGCTGTAAAGACAAAGAATTGTTGCTGATGAAGATTGCAGATACTACATGCTGATGAAAACAAAACAACGAGTATGACTTTCAAAGAAACAACCTTTCCTTGAAGATAAAGCTTACACATGGAAACTTGAAATCAAACAACTAGAATTCAAGTTAGGGGAGGATTGTTAGGGTATAAAGATCAAAGTACTGCTGGACATCAAAGTGCTGCTGAAGTGATAAAGTTAAAGTACTGCTCATGATCAAAGTACTGCTCGTTTGATAAAGTCAAAGTACTGCTAAAGGATAAAGACTGACGATATTAGAGATTAGTTTAAGGAATATTATGTAAAGTCTAGAATATTCTAAATTAGAGTTAGTTTACTTGTCGTACAAGTATTGTAAACCGACTAGGGTTTTCCTTGTGCCTATAAAAGGATCCCTAGGTCAATATTAGTTAGATATATACGATATACAATTTTAGAGAGAAAAGCTAAAGTTCGATATTAGAGATATTAGGGTTGTTTGTGAGTCTGTATTCAATAAGCAGATTCAAGGCGATTAATATAATCGTTGAAGTTTGTTATTCTTCTTAGCTTTGTTAAGTAATTCCTCATACCTAAACAGAGTAATTCAGTGTTTCATTATTAGTAGTTTAGGATTTATCCAAGACTGCTAAACCTTTAACAAGCTATATAAAATAGTTTGGTCAGAGTATAACGATCCAACATACTGCAAGGTAATTCATCCAGTAAACCTTTCTTATACTCCCTATAAACTTTATAAGACTGGCTCTAATAAAGAATATGTCTTTGGCAGGGAGCTGATACTGTAATTTATGAGAGATTGGCTAGTGGAAATGATGAATTAAAGAAAATTAGCAGGGAACAGTTGGAGCAATATGGAGAAGCTGGGTTGAGAACTCTTTGCTTGGCCTACAAGGATTTAATTCCAGATGGTATGCGTTAAAATATATACCTTTATTTGACCTTAAACCGGACCAAAACGACCAAAAACTAATCAAAAATGTCAAATATATGTTTGTTTTTGTGTTTGTGATTGTGCAGGTACGGATATCTAGAAAATGGACGAAAAACAAGGAAAAATAGACAAAAACCGAGCACGAGATTGGAAAGAGCGTGAAAAGACGAGGCCAAAACGAAGTCAAAATTATTTTCCGAGCACACCATTGGAAAGAGCATGAAAAAACGAGTCAATCGGTATTTTATATGGCAAAATTCGGATTTGTGAAAGACTAAACGGAGCTCGAACGAAGATTATAATTAATTAAAATCGGATCAGCTGAGAAAATGGATAAAAGGAAATGGATACAAAATATATCACAAAAGTCTCTCTAGCTCAGTTGGGAGGGGTTCTTGTATTAGGCGTGAGGTCGGGGGTTCGATTCCCACCCTCTCCCCTTTTCTTTTTAATATAGCAGCAGCAGCCAAGGCACAAAACCATGAAACATCTAGCCCAACTGAACATCCGGCCCAAGATGAAGCCGGCCAGATGTAGCCCAGCGAGAGAGCAGCAGCTAAACGCATCAGTCCAAGGCCCAAAAAGATAACTAGATCCAGCAAGCCCACGAGATTCAATAGCAGCAGCAGCCCAAGAGGAGAGAATGAATACCAGGCCCAAGATAACACAACCAGCCCAGCGAAATTAAGAAGCAAAGGCCAAAGAAGAAAATATCAGTTATAAAGGGACACGTGATGTTCCATCTCACGAATTAATACTTCAAGCGCGTGGCTTTTTGATCCAGCCCTCTCGCACCTCCACTATTCCCTTGCTGCTCCAATCCATGGCTGCCACGTGTCCCATGCTACACACAAAATATCTGGATCCGATGCAATGAATAGCTGTCACATAGGAACATTCGAGACCCATTATTGGCTTTAAATAGCTCTTGATCCGAGACTCATTATTCTCATTCTCTCTTCACACACTTTTACACACACTTGTCTATTTATTTTAACAGCAGTTTTTTTTAGTGATAGTTTCTTTTAGTGCTTATTTTTCTTTTATAGCTTCTTAAAAGCTTATATCTTGTAGCTTATTGATAAGACCTTATTGTAATCTTTATTTTATTTAATGCAAAGTTATGTTTATTACTTAAAATCTATTCTCATCTTTTCATCTCTCTCTTTATTTTCTTTTCTTTAACTATCTAAAAAAAATAAAAAAAAAAATAAAAAAAAATAGTTTTTATTCTTTCTTTTTATAAAAAGTTTATATTTTTATTAAGTTTTAGCTTATTATGTTTTATAATTTCTTCTCTTCTTCACCCTCTAGCTCGATTCAAACACAAAAAGATATGCATGAGCTCGTTAAGCTCGGCTTATTTTCCAAATAAGTCTTGACATATCTTAAGTTTGAGAGCACCTTTTTATTTATTAGCTTTTTTAGATAGCTTATTAATTAGATCTATTAATTTTATCAAGTTTTTAGTATAAAGTTTGAATCTTTATTGTTTATTTTGTAGTTTTTATACTTAGCTCAATTCGAACAAGAAAGGTCTTTAGCTTTAAAGCTTGTCTTAATCTTTGATTAAGCCCATTTTGACCTTTAGTTTCGAGAGCTCGTTATAGATCTAGTAGTTTCAATAGTTTATTTAGTATAAAGTTTGAATCTTTATTGTTATTTTTTGGTTTTATATACTTTAGCTTATTGTCGATTTAAAAAAGGGAATATAAGTGCTTCACTTGGGTAATCGGCTTAATAGCCTTGATTGCTTTCTTCCTTATTCACTTTAAGCTTTAGTATTTTAGCTTTTTTTAGGTAAAACTTGTAGTTTTAATCTAGTTTTATAAATTAAAAAAAAAAAAAAGTTATTGTTATAGCTTATTTCATCATATTATCTTTTGTCCTAACTCTTATGTCGTATTTCTTATCACGGTCTACCGCTAAGGCCGGAGCTTAAGGGTCTTTAAGCATATTTTATACATAAAGATTGAGACTTTAGTAATTTTTAAGCTTTTTAGTGAATAAAGTTTCAAACTTTACTTACTAATTAGTGGATAAGATTAATAAAGTTGTAAACTTTATTGATAATTTTTGCTTATTAGATCGGGTGGTTTATTCCTCTCGTTTATTCTACCGGGTTCTACTTTCTTTACCTTTTAAATCTTTAGTAGTTGCTAATTTTAGTATAATAATTATGTTTATCAAAATAAATGCTATGTGTTTGTTTGCTATGATTAGTGAGTAGACTTTTTATATACTTGTGGAGTAGATTATTTAGTGAACTAGGTGTGGTTTATAAAAGTTAAAGATATATTGGTTAGATATTGATCTCTCTTTATGAAAAATTGTTGTGAGAAAATAATTGTTTTTAAAAGATATTAATATATCAATAATGGACTTAATCGAAATAATAAACCACACTTAAGGATCTTGATAGTTTGCTTTACAAGTATATCTTTTTATCATAAATTTCGTATTTGCTTAATTAGCATAATTTAGTTGGTTATTTTTACTTGTTATCTTTTATAGTTAACGTTAGATTATTTAATTGCCACTAGTTTTATTATTACCCTTTCTTTCAATCATTATCATTTTTCTTAATAAAAAAAAATAAAAAAAATAAAAAAAAAATCTAAAAAAAATAAGTTAGAATCTTTTTCTTAAAAATTTTAGATTTTTCTTCAAAAGTTTAGTATTTTTTTTTATATATTTTAATTAGCTTAAAATAGTTTTTAAATCATTATAATTAAAAGAAAAAAAATAATAAAAAATAAATAAATTAAAAAAATATATAAATCTTTTTCCAAATTTGTTTTTGAGTATTTAGAACTTTTAGAAAGTAAGTTTGAATTTTTAGACGCCTTTCCCTTTAGATTTGCTTTTTAGGTGCGTTTTTAGATTACGTTAAGTTTGTTTTTTTTTTTTTTTAAAAAAATTTAGATTGTGTTTTAGGATTTGGTTGCTTTATTTGCTTGTTTTCCTTGCTTGTTTACTTGTTTTTATTTGATATTCCATTATCGTGGTATAAAAATCCACATATTCACTTTTATTTCACTTTTCACTACACGTTTTATTGAATCGATTATCACTTTTCCATTCACACCTTCACACGGACTACGACCTCGGGTTTTGCTTATTTCCTTAGCAATTCCTTGGAGATAATATATACTATAATTTGATTTTAACGAATCAACTTTTGGCGCCGCCGCCGGGGAAGGTTGAAGTGAATTTTGGTTTTCGTTTTTAAAATCGTGTTTTGAAAAACCTTCCTTGTAAATATTTTCTTATATAAAAAAAAATCAAAAATACAAAACACTTTTCCTAAAGTGTTTACAAAATACCAAAAATATAATAAATCATCCTCACTCTACCTCTACAGAGTGTTGTAAACCAAATAACTTCGAACGCAAAAAGAGATTGTGAAATTACTCGTTTTCAGATTACTTTAATTCTACAACCGACACCCTCGTTGTGCGTAGATTTGAAGGAAACGATTTCGGGTGACGAATCGATCACAAAAATAACAAAACAAAAGAAAAAGACAAAAATATTGTGATTTCAATTTTCTTATATATAAAAAACCAAAAAATATTGTAATTTCAATTTTTGTTCAAAAAAATTATACTAAAACCAAAAAGATTTTCTTTTCAAATTTATTTTCCTTTTTCTTTTTACTTTGGTTTCTTTTTAGTGTATGCTCACACGTTCACAGTCGAGATTAATCGATAAATCTCCGACCATACCGACTCAACCCTATCGTAGACGTCGTAAACGAGCTAACGTACCCGAGATACGTACTCTTGTTGAAGCACCCATCACCGAGATGGCCGATCAACGTACTATGCAAGAGTTTCTCCAATGTCCCACTGAGGGATATGGAGACGCAATCGTTTTACCACCGATACTTTCCGAGAATTTTGAACTTAAAACCGGTTTGATTCAACTTGTCACATCAAACCAATTTCACGGTTTTGAGAGGGACGATCCTCACGCACACGTCCGTTGGTTCAATAAGTTAACTTCGACTGATGACATATAGTCCGTACTCGGGTCACGAGCCCGGTTAGTGGACGTTACTAATATCAAGCCCATCACGCGTGGGCTATCATGATAAAGGTTTCGGCTTACAAAGGCCCAAACTCTAATCTATTATATTCGGTCTTGATATGGGATCTCTTATTTATGGGATAAGGATCAATGGACCAAATAAGTCGGGATACGCCGAACGGTAAGGGACACGAAACCAACAAGGATTTCGTGTGTATATAAAGGGCATCTCGGCTCTCATCAAGGTATCATCTAATAACCCTAACTCTTCACTAAAACCCTAAACCGATTACTTACTCTCACGCCGGAGGATAATCGTGGGAGACAATCCCACGATAAGCCTAACGGTGTTTTCTGTTCTCTTAGTGCGCAGGTCTCAACATTAAGATCCAATTGATACGGGAACAGGAGTCCAAACAAGGAACGCCCAACTTTTGTATCAACAAGTGGCGCCATCCGTGGGACCACACACTAAGAACTCTGCTAAGAACTAGAATGACGAAGCACGGAAACTTAAACCAGCGGACTCCGCAGGTGAAGAAAACGTATGGTGACCTACAGGGGAAGAAGCAGCAAAGTGATTCAACCTCTAAGCAGGCCTCTAGAACAACCAGTGCACCCAAACACCAAGGATCAGGCTCAGATCTGATCTTTCTGACAATAGGACCGCTCACAGGGACTACCCAGGCCACTACGACAACCACTAGCGCGGAAGATCTGCAGCGCACTCCTTTCACCACCCACCACCAAACGGTGCCCGAAACAGACCCCACTGAACCGCCATGTGCGCCTAATCGAGACAAGGGTCCTGATTTGGAAACAGACATCCTCGCGCTAGAAGGAGTCACGCCTGAACTAGCACCAAGTGATTTCATGTCTCAAAACTACAAAACCTTGGCTGCCCTTATACAAGAGGAAGCGAAAAAGAGGTCAAGCCAGAGCCTGCAAGCCCGGCTCAACTTCGGCCCTGAGTATGAAGCATCTCCACCGCGTCACCAAANGGGGACAAACTGGAAACTGCAATAAATATAGCTTATGATGTGGTTCTCTCTTTTATAATTGTTTATATCATTACGCTTTTATAATTGTTACATCATCCACTTATCTTGTTAATTGTTCCAGCTTGCAAGTTAATTAACAATGACGTGAAACAGTTTGTTATTAGTTCCAAAACTGGTGCAATCAGGGAGGTGGAAAGCAGAGTAAGAAACCATTTTAGCTAGCATTATTTTCAATTGGAGTAGTTGTGATTTGCGTTATTCAGTCTCAAATGAAAATCTTCATCTAGGGTGGGTTATCATAGAAAGGTAATCATGGTTATCCAAATCTTATTTATTAACATGAAAAGTGGGTTTTCTATTTCCAAGAATTGTTTTCCTGAAAATAACTTGATTTGAACAAGTATTCCATTTTTTTAGTTCTTAGATAAAAAAATTCCAGAAAAGAGCCTCATTTTTCCACAAATGAACACACCATTATATTTTCAACAGATATATGAACACCCTCGTGTCGAGCTCTTTGAGGGCAATTCCAGCTTATTTAATAATATGAACTTTTTAATCTGGATTTCTGGATGAAAAAAGTTTTGGTACAAGTGCTTAACTGGCAGTTTCTTTCGGCGATACATATAGGGGGTCTGTTTGAGTGAGGCATAAACAAATAACATTATTTTACTCACTTGATTGTACTAAACACATATGCTATATATGTTAGTGAATTGGTGGGATTTGAGAAAATGATATAATGAAATTAATTCTTGACTTGAGATGTTTTCTTTTTATCTCTGTTATCTAATGCATTGTCTGCTAGTATGTCTAATTTTGCAAAGCTTTAATCAAAGATGTTGAATTTTTATTGGTTTCATGTTTACATTGTTGGTTTATGCAATATTAGTAGGTTAATTTCTATTGGTTTCATGTTTACATTGAATTTCTATTGGTTTCTTGTTTACACTATCGGTTACAGTAAATGAAACATCAGATGTTGCAAGCGTGGCAAGTTGTTACGTCTTCAAAAGTCGGTTGCAAGAGTATGCTCAAAAAGTAGGACTCACCACACCTATTTACCATACTATCAAGGAAGGCCCTTCACACCAACCAGTATTCAGGTCAATTGTGGTCATAAATGAGGAAACTATCATTCTCTGACTAGATTTTTGAATCGGAAGGCGGCTGAACAATCTGCTGCTGAAGTTGCTCTTGTTGAAATTGCTAAATCTGGGGCTACAGATAAAAGCTTATCTCATCCCGTGGTAACTATTACTTAGTGTCTTTGTCAATCTTTGCATTTACATAGCGAATTTTTCAGAACTCATATCAATAGCAGGAAGTTATAATTTGTGTATAAAGGAACCTTCTATCGGTTTTCCCCACTGTTTTGCATCATGAGTATATGAGGCCTATTGGATGTTTAAGTATAAGTATCATTTAGTCTGTTTAGTTGGTTATCCTGGAAACTTAAGGACAACTAGCCATTTTATGTTTTATTAACGACTTTCGGTGACATTTATGGCTTTGGCCTAATGAAACCTAATATTCGAATCTGTCGGTTAAAAGTTTATTTGCCCTCTTTTAGATGGTGCATGGATCTGTTTCGTCAAGTTCTATTGTATACTCTTATTAAAACAGTCCATCTGACATCGTCTCTTGTGCATTTTTGCAACATGAAACTGGATTATGCAAAAATCTACTTCAAGAGTCTGCACAAAAGATGAACTACGTTATCCCATCATACGTCTGCATCAAAGACGAGAATAAGGGCCGGGAATCCCCATTTACTTGCACCGTCGACATAGGAGGAATCAAATACATTGTATGATCTTGAAGAGGAAATGTGGGATGATGCAGAAGTAAGCTTTGCCAGCACTAGCAGAAGATCTTCCGAATTTTACAGTTCTCCATATGATTTTAGCAACCGGATATATACACATGAATCAAGAAAGAGCTACAATGCTTTTTTTTTTTTTTTTTACTGAATCAATGCTTAAATCCTGCTGCATCAATGTTTATTTTTTACTGAATCAATGTTTAATTCTTACTGCATCAATGCTTATTTTTTACTGAATCAATGCTTAATGCTTATTTTTTTTACTGAATTAATGCTTAATTCTTACTGCATGAATGCTTATTTTTTACTGAATCAATATTTTTCTTATTAGAGCTTGGAGTTCAAGTCTAGTTACATCCTTGAAGCTTCATTTTGTGACACTCCCCACTGCATCTCTTTTGATCTACATGTTGGACGGAATTCAAGTTATGATTCGGCTTAAGCTCGGCTTGGAAAGCTCGATTTATTTGTAACGATAGTGTTTTCATTAACCAAATAAAATTAAAATATAAGAAAAAATTGAATTCGGCTCAAGCTCGACTCGATAAGCTTGATATATTTTTTCAAAGAATTTATTACACTTGGTTTATTTACATATACGCCTTTAAACTATACATATTATATAGAGTAAGCCGCAAATTTTTAACCAACTAAAATTTAAATATAAGATAAATTTGAATTCGACTCGAACTTGATTCAAAAAACTTGATCCATTACAATATTATTCTACTGCATCAGAGCAATACTTAACTGCATCACTGTGTTTTTATACTGCATCACAGAGTATAATTTACTGCATCACAATGTATAAGTTACTGCATCAGTATGTATATTCTAGTGCATTACAATACACTAAACAAAATAGTAGAATGTAGTAAATGATTTAAAATGAGAAGAAAGATACGAAGTATATTTCATAAACACTGAGATATTATTGTATTGTAGTTCGGTAATAAATGCTACACGTCTCACCAAAGAAAATTTGCCATGCAAGAAATCATTTAATATCTATATTTTTATACAAATTTTCTGATTTTTTTTTTTTTTGAAATCACGATGAATTACGCTTAGATGTTCTAAGACCATTTTTTTGTCGACTGCTCTGTTTTCTTGATTTTCTTGGATGGTTGCAACAATTGTCTCATCAAAATGTATACAACAGGGGCATCATAGTGCATCACAATGTTTAAATCAACTGAATCAAAATTTTATTTCCGTTATACAACAGGTGCATCATAGTGCATCACAATTTATTATATTTTCATTATACAACAGGTGCATCATAGTGCATCACAATGTTAAAATCAACTGAATCAAAATTATTATATTGCATCACAAGGTATAATCTACTACAGTTGTCTCATCAAAATTATACAACAGGTGCATCATAGTGCATCACAATTTATAATTCTACTGCATCACAATGATACATATAATTCTACTACATGTATCCTATCACAATGTATATATATATCATCATCATAATGTTATAGGGCATCACAATACACTAAACAAAAAAATGCTATACTCAGATAGTATTACTGCATCACTATGTATATTCTACTGCATCACAGTTATGTATGAATCACAATAATACTTTAGTGCATTACTGTGTTATTATACTCCCATCACAATGTATACTATACTACATCACTATGTATATTATACTGCATCACAATACACTCAACAAAAAAATGATATACTAGCATTACTGCATCATAATGTTACATATTACTGCATCATATGTAGTTTCTACTGCATCACTATGTATATTCTACTGCATCACTGTGTATATTCTACTGCATCACAATACACTAAACAAAAAATTCTAAAATTTTAACAAATTGTGGAAAACTAGAAGGGGGGTTGAATAGTTTACCCGTTTTTAGTTTAATTACCTTTTGAAACTTTCCGTTTAATCAAAGATATGAACACAAAGACAATACACAATATGCAAGTATAAAGAAAGAAACGATCAAACCATGACACGATTGTTTATCGTGGTTCGGCTACAAGGAACTCTCTTTTCCTTGCCCTACGTCCACGCCCCGAGTATCCAACTCGAGAGTTTCTTTCACTAGTCAACAAGCTCCTTTATCCGGCGGAGAAAACCTTACACG
>LBNU01003271.1:18620-33388 GCA_014162995.1 Artemisia annua
TCACTCAATTCTGCTGCAGGTGGTAATTTGTTATCTCGAAACGCCCAAGATGTGTTCACCATCATTGAGAACAAGGCAAGAGTAACAACTTCACGAAACAAAACGCAAGCATCAAGTGCTAGTACCAAGGACAACGAGGAATTCATGGCAAGAACCCAACAAAATGCTGATGCCATTGCTACTCTTACGAAGCAAATTGGGATTTTGATCCAACAAAAAGAACATCCTTCTCAAACCGTCAATGCAGTTAACCCAAGTTGCGAAACTTGTGGTGGTCCCCATTCGTACTTCGAATGTCCAACAACCGGTTCTTTCACCCAAGAGAATGTGTATGCAGCAAATATGGTTGGTAACACGTACCAAACTCAAGGGGATCAGAATCTTCTCAGCTACCGTTCAACTAACTTTCTTGGACCACCACCAGGTTTTACAAACCCGACTTCAAACCAATACGTGCCAAACCGTGGTAATCAAGTCAATCAAAGTCGTGCAACACAAGGTTTTCAAAATCAAACTCAAGGTTTTTACCAAAACAAGAATTTTCAAAGTAATCAGGGAAATTTTGGTAACCAAGGTGCTAATTATGGGAATAATAATCAAGGAGCTAATTTTGGTAATTTTCAAAATCAAGGTCAAGGTTTTAACAACAATGCCCGTGGGCAAACTTTTAACCAGAATCAAGGTGTTGTGCAAAACCAATCAAACACGGATGAGTTGTTAGCAGAATTACTTCGTCAAAATCAAAACAACCAAACCTTTTTGCAAAGTCAGCAGGCACAAATAAAAAAACAAGAAGAAATGAATCATGTATTGATTAATCAAATGGCTGAATTAAACAAGCGTTTAAATGATCGACCCTCGAGTTCGGGTACCACTTCTCTACCTAGCAACACGATCGCTAACCCGAGGGGCGATATCAAGGCGATCACAACACGCAGTGGCGTTTCTTACAAAGAGCCAACGGTTCCAACTACCTCTTATACTCCTCCTTCAAAGGTAGTGGACCGTGCAACCGAGGTGACAACGGATACGAGAATTCCTATTCACCAAGGAAGGACCAAAAATATCCTACCTCCGGTGGTTCAACCATCAAATGAAAATGCTAATGTTTCAAAAGGAAAAGAGAAAATTGTTTTTGAACAAGAAGAACCAGTTAAAACAAGTCTTCCACATCCTTTTCGTCTTAATGAGCAAAAACGTCAAGATAAAAATGACATAATGAAGGAAAGGTTCTTTAAGATGTTTCAAGACATTCGCTTTAATTTGAGTCTTGCTGATGCTGTTGTGTTAATGCCAAAGTTTTCATCAATGCTTAAAAACTTGTTAAATAATAAGGATAAATTGTATGAAATGTCGACTACACCATTGAATGCGAATTGCTCGGCAGTTCTCCTTAAAAAGCTTCCCGAAAAGCTTGAAGACCCCGGCAAGTTCTTAATTCCATGCAATTTTCCCGGAATGGTTCAATGTTTCGCCTTAGCCGATTTAGGTGCTAGCATTAGCCTCATGCCATTTTCCGTTTGGCAGAAGTTGTCGTTACCCCCTTTGACTCCGACACGCATGACTCTCGAGCTTGCCGACCGTTCTACCTCTCGTCCTAAAGGCATAGCCGAAGATGTCATCGTCAATGTGGGAAAATTTCACTTTCCGGCTGATTTTGTTGTCGTCGATTTTGATCCTGATCCAAGGGTTCCTCTCATTCTTGGACGAGGTTTCCTAAAGACGGGCCGTGCTTTGATTGATGTTTACGATGAAGAAATTACCTTGCGAGATGGTCACGAAGCCGTTACGTTTAATTTGGATCAAACAGCAAGATATTCTTCCACCGATGAGCCCATGACCATAAGCAAAATCGATATCCTTGATGAAGTTGATGAACTTTCTGAAGAGTATTCCCAAGAGATACTCGGATTTTCAAGTGGCAATCCCACTTCTTCTTCTTCCACCCCTTCAAATAATTCTACTTATCTACCCTCTATTGATGATTCTCCACCTATCTCTCAACCCATAATTGCCGACTCTTCCCCTTCCTTCACTCCATTCGAAGGAGGTGATTTCCTCCTCTTGGAAGAAGTCGATGAATTTTTATCCGTTGATACATCTTCATTCGTTGGCGATGATGATGATTCTTATTATGATCCGGAGGGAGACATTCTTTTGCTTGAACAACTTTTGAATGAAGATCCATTTTCACCTCTCCCTCCAAAGGAACTTATTGTTGAAGAAGTCAAACAGGTCGAACCATCTGAAGAAAAACTTCCAAAACTTGAGCTTAAAGAATTGCCTCCTCATCTTGAATACGCTTTTTTAGAAGGAACCGACAAACTTCCCGTCATTATTTCCAAACACCTAAAAGATGAGGAGAAGAAACGTCTCGTTGACATGCTCAAAAAGCACAAAGATGCCATCGCATGGCGTATTTCCGACATCAAAGGCATAGATCCTCGTTTTTGCACCCACAAGATTTTACTTGAAAACGATGCTAAGCCGTCCATCCAACAACAAAGACGAGTTAACCCAAAAATCCATGATGTGATCAAGAATGAAGTAATCAAATTACTCGACGCTGGGATGATTTACCCAATTTCTGATAGCTCATGGGTTAGCCCGGTCCATTGTGTGCCAAAGAAGGGTGGTATGACTGTCGTTACGAATGATGATGATGAGCTTATTCCAACACGTCTCGTAACCGGTTGGAGAGTGTGCATCGACTATCGAAAGCTCAATGAAGCAACTCGAAAAGACCATTTTCCTCTTCCTTTCATGGATCAAATGATTGAACGACTTGCAGGAAATGAGTTTTATTGTTTTCTTGATGGTTTTTCTGGCTATTTTCAAATTCCCATTGATCCTCCCGATCAAGAGAAAACCACTTTTACTTGTCCCTACGGAACTTTTGCCTATAGACGTATGCCCTTTGGCTTATGCAATGCCCCAGGCACGTTCCAGAGATGTATGACCGCCATTTTTCAAAACATGATCGGGAAGACAATGGAGGTTTTTATGGATGATTTTTCTGTGTATGGTGATTCATTTTCGTCTTGTCTCTCCCATTTAGAACAAATGCTCCAAAGGTGTGAAGACACTAACCTAGTTCTGAATTGGGAGAAGTGTCACTTTATGGTTAAAGAGGGTATAGTCCTCGGCCATAAAATCTCAAAAGCCGGGATTGAGGTGGACCGTGCCAAAGTCGATGTTATCGCAAAATTACCTCATCCCACGACCGTCAAGGGAATTCGAAGTTTCCTCGGTCATGCTGGCTTTTATAGACGTTTCATACAAGACTTTTCCAAAATAGCCCGACCGTTGACTCACCTTTTAGAGAAGGAAGCCCCGATCATCTTCACCAATGAGTGCATTGAAGCATTTAATACCCTTAAGAAGAAGTTGACGGAGGCTCCTATTTTAGTTGCCCCCGATTGGGATTTGCCCTTTGAATTAATGTGTGATGCTAGTGATTATGCAATTGGGGCAGTCCTAGGGCAGCGAAAGGACAAATATTTTCGACCTATACAATATGCAAGCAAAACCATGAATAGTGCTCAGTTTCATTACACCACGACTGAAAAAGAGATGTTGGCAGTCATTTATGCTTTTGAAAAATTTCGACCATATCTTCTTTTAAAGAAATGCATAGTGTATACCGACCATTCAGCCTTAAAATATTTAATGACCAAGCCTGATGCCAAACCAAGACTTATGCGCTGGGTTCTCCTTTTACAAGAGTTTAAAGTTGAAATTAGAGACAAAAAAGGCTCGGAGAACCTAGCTGCTGACCATTTGTCCCGTCTTGAAAATCCTCACCAAGGCGAGCTCGAGAAAAAGGATATTGATGACTCATTTCCTCTCGAAGCCTTTGGGAGTGTGTCACTTGGTGATTCAAATTCCCCATGGTTTGCCGATTTTGCAAACTACCATGCGGGGAATTTTATAAGGAAAGGAATGTCGACCCAGGCCAAAAAGAAATTTTTCAAAGATGTGAAACATTATTTTTGGGAAGACCCTTATTTGTTCAAAATTTGTGCGGACCAAATCATTCGGAGATGTGTCCATGGTAAAGAGGCCGAAGCTATTTTGATGGCATGCCACAATGGACCCACAGGGGGACATCATGGTGCCAATTTTACTGCTAAAAAAGTTTTTGACTCCGGTTTCTTCTGGCCTTCGATCTACCGCGATGCACAGGACCTGGTGAAGTCTTGTGACGCGTGCCAACGACAAGGAAAAATTTCACAGCGGGATGAGATGCCTCAAAACTCCATCCAAGTTTGTGAAATCTTTGACGTTTGGGGAATCGATTTCATGGGACCATTTCCATCTTCAAACAAAAACAAATACATCCTCGTGGCAGTCGATTATCTTTCTAAATGGGTTGAAGCAAAAGCTTTTCCAACTAACGACGCCCGAGTGGTTGTAAAATTTTTGAAAAGTTTGTTTGCCAGATTCGGTACACCTCGAGCTATTATCAGTGACCGTGGAACTCATTTTTGTAATGACCGATTTTCAAAAGTTATGTCAAAATATGGTGTTACCCATCGACTTAGTACCGCTTATCATCCTCAAACTAGTGGTCAAGTCGAGGTGTCGAATCGTGGTCTAAAAAGAATTTTGGAAAGAACCGTGGGTGAGAATCGTTCTTCTTGGTCGGACAAGTTAGATGATGCACTCTGGGCCTTCCGCACAGCTTATAAAACACCAATTGGTTGTACCCCTTACAAGCTCGTGTACGGAAAGGCATGTCATCTTCCGATTGAGCTAGAGCATCGCGCCTACTGGGCTTTAAAACATGTGAATTATGATTTAAAAACCGCGGGTGATCATCGAAAAATCCAGTTGAATGAGTTGAATGAACTCCGAGATCAAGCTTATGAAAATTCTTTGATTTATAAGGAGAAAACAAAACGGATTCATGATTCAAAAATTAAAAATCGTGTTTTTAATGTCGGTGATCAAGTTTTGCTTTTTAACTCAAGATTAAAAATATTTTCTGGAAAGCTAAAATCCCGTTGGTCTGGACCGTTTACCATCGCCCAAGTTTTTCCTTATGGTACTTTTGAACTTTCTCAACCAAATGGGCAAAATTTCAAAGTTAATGGTCATCGTTTGAAGCACTACTTTGGAGGGGATCTACCTTTGGTGATCCCGGATCTCCAAACTTTCCCCAAGGACAACTAAATGCGGGGATAGAGTCAAGCTAAGTGACTCGATGATCAAAAACAAAGCGCTTCGTGGGAGGCACCCCATGCTTATCCTTTTTATGCTTTCTTTTTTCTAATAAGTAACGCGAGGAGGGCAACCTTTTCCAATCTTGTTGTTGGCTTTGTTGTTTGTGTATGTGCAGGATTTCTCCAATTCATAATGACTCTCGTGCTCGTGGATCGACTCATCTCCACTCGAGTCCCATGTCTTGCTGCTGGAATGGAAATCCTATATCCAAATCTAATCGACTAATGGTATCTTTGGCATACTTCATAAACGGCCTTAGAATTATTGTTAGGATTACCCTTACCTTGAAAACATTGAGGACAATGTTTATCTTTAGTCTGGGGGGGTGAATCTTCGATTTGATTGACCTTGCACTTTCATCTTTGTCGTTTACTTACGCAACCCCGTTTTCCACAAAAATCCAAAAAAAATGAAAAATTTTGAAAATTTTCAAAGCAAAAAGCACAAAAAAATGAGAAAATATAAAAATACAAAAATAGAATAAAAGTTTTGACACCGAGTTTGACTTTCCTACTAGGTAAGAGTGAGAATAAAAATTTTGACTTGATCCGGGCGTGTTGAGCCCTAGCATGTTCCCTTAACCAAAGATGATCATAAAAGCTTTTGCTAGTTTTGTACACAAGGAGCTACTCTTTTGTCGGCTCCCGTACTTTACTTTATATATGCATGGCTTAAAATTATCGGCTAAGTATCCGCGGATCTCATTATTTGAGATTTTCAAAATGCGGAGAATGAGATATGATAGTGTTTATTTATAAGTTAGTTACCATACGTGGAGTAGTGGTTCTCTTTAAAGCTCATCGAAGGTACTTGTGGCCTTTCGTTCCCATCAGCTTGTTCCACCCCATATCTTGTGCGCTAATTAAAGATGTTAGGTTTAGCCGATGAGTAGTTTTTTTATCTTCTTAAGAGAATTTTTGCTTGGGAAATTGGGTACACATCATGGATACACGTCAATTGAGTTGTATTGTATATCGTTGAATAAGTGTAGTACGCATGTGGTTTCGGAGCTACCCAAAAGCCCGTTGTTATGTATGAGCTAAGGTGCTTTAAGACTTCGGATTGAGATCGGACCTTGGATCCTAGATTCCAACCTTAGCAGTTGGCGGTAGGTCTTGGACTGAAACCGTGAAGGTTCGGAGTCGAGAAGTTACTAAGGCAAGAAAAAGAAAGAAAAAGAAAGAAAAAAGTGAAAAAAAAAGTATCAAGAAAAGAAAAAGAAAAAGAAAAGAAAGAATAAGGATGTATGTTGAAGATTTATGGACCAAGAGTTCTAGTGTTAAGACTACAGTTGGTCGCGCGTGAGGTGCATGTTACGATCCTAGATCGGACGCATGAGGTGCACGTGAAATGTACTCGCCAACTTATGTCTATTTTTGATGTATTCCAAAGTCTTTGTATGTATCCAATATCCTTGATGTGGACCACATTTCTCTTGCAAACCTTCTTAAGGGAAGATCGATAACTACTTAGCGTTTGAATTTGGTATCTTTATCGGACTAAATAATATTGAAACGAGAAAATATGAAGCAATTCATTTCTCAAATCAATTAAAAAATTCTAGATGCACTAAGATTTGGGAGCGAGAGGTGACCACACACAAGTAACTTCCATGAGTGGTATTGGTATCTAACGTCTAAGTAAGTGGTGATCTCGTTTTTGCGCTTAGTTTGGGAGCTTGTGAAAAATCAGGGACGATGAATTTTATCCAATCGGTCACTTTTCTATGAATCGTGTTCTTGCTCTATGACCCTTAATCGTTATCAAAAGATAATAAAAGTCATTCACACAGTCATAAGCTAAAATAGTGTAATTTGTGATGTACATAGTCAAAAACGGAAAGCCGGGGCGTTTTAGGGAATAAATGATTTCGAATTTCTCTTGAACGTTTTGCTACTTTTCAAAGTTAGTAAGGAGAGGTTTTGAAATTATTTATCCTTAAGGCGTGATGTGATTACATTGCGTGAGGACACGCAATACCTTAGTCTGGGGGATTTTGGTATGTGCTTATTCACATACCTTTTATTCACCATTATTAGACTATTTTAGACCAAAAACTAACGCGAAAAGCCAAAGATATCGTGTTTTTGTGTTTATGACTGTGCAGGTATGGATATTGCTAAAACATCACAAAATGCAACAGAAAAGCCCGAAAAGAGCACGAGATGTGGAAAAGAGTCAAGAAGCCGAGTCAAAGTTGATATTCACTCAAGAAAAGCCCGTGACGAAGTTTTCATTACTTAAAGGCTTGAGAATATGAAAGAAATGCTTAATCGAAGAATAAAGATGATTATCTTATATAAGCTTCCCAAATTCGAGCAAGTGATCACTTTTATATCATTGAAGACTTTTTGAAGACTCGTCAACACATTTCCTCAAGATTACAAGGACTTAAGTTTACTTTTTAGAAGTTATTAGCTAGTATAATGAAAGTTTATGTGTCATTTCATGAACTTATAAGAATTTAGGGGGCTTGATGTAAAAGGAACCCACCCATGGAGTCCTTAAATACCACCCTCAACCTCATTTTTGAGGTGGTTAGTTTTATGTTAGTTTTTAGTTTTCTTAATGTTTTTTATGTAATGTTTTCTTAATGCAAAATTTTCTTTAAGTCTTAAAGCTTTTTACTTGCTTATTGTATTGCTTATTTACCTTTACTTCATTGCTTTTCATCTTGTTATCCAAGCTTCTTTCTTCTACTTTGATTCAAATAAGCTCACAAAAAGTTGCACCACCTTTGCATGAAAGCTTATTTCGTGCCTTATGATCATGAGTTGAGCTTATTTGGGTTTTGGTAGCTTGTGAGAGCTTTTGTACGTTTTAGTTTGGCTTAATTAAAAGTTTTCATAAAGTTTTCTTTAGCTTATTTGTCATTTTTATTGCTTAAAAGTTGTCTACATGTTACAAGCCCTAGAATTGGACTTGAGCTTATTTAAGCTCGTAAAGCTTGTAAAAGCTTCTTTTGAATCCTCTAGAGTGCTTTTTTAATGAGTAGACATTAGTTTCTTTTGAGTCCTTAAGCTTATTTTACGTTAAAAATTAGTTCTTTTTATTTTTGCGCGAGTCTCTGAATTTTACGTGATGTTTTCTACAAAATTAGGTTTTAGCGAATATGGTTTTCTAGGTTTTAGCGAATAAACGTTTTATTGATTTTTGCGAATAAGTTCTTCTTTGAAAATAGCGAATAAGAAAATTTATAGCGAATAAAAAAAGAAAAAAAAATAGCGAATAAGGAAAATGAAAAAATAGCGAGTAAGAAAAAAAAAAAAAAAAATTGCGAGTAAGGTTTAGAAATAGCGAGTAAGGGTTTCTTTTTGCGAGTAGGCTAAACTTGCGAATAAGATTTTCATATTGCGAATATGATTTTTGATTTGTGTTGCGAATAGAGTTCTTGAGTTGCGAGTAAGCAACAACATTGCGAGTAAGCAATTTCTTTACACTCCATCGTTTATCGAGTGGAGTTTTCTTTTATTGTTTTCGTACCGTTACTCTGTCGAATTTTCGTCAAATCTTTTTAACTTAGTTTATTTTTCTTTTACTCGTTTTATTTTCTTAATTAAAAATACAAAAAAATTTTCTTTATTGCTTTCGTGTTACATTTCTTTTACTTCTTTCTTAAACTATTGTTTTCTTTAATTGTTAGTTTTATTTCTCTTTGTTCCGTTCTTTACTTAGTTTAACTTGTCAATTAAGTTTTTGTAGTATAATTAAAACCAAATCAAATCTTTTAAACCATTCATCTCACATAACTCACGACTCGAATAACTTGATCAATTTCACCGCTCGTTGGGACAACGATACCCGTGGTTCGAGCTTGTACTTTGCTCCCGCGACCTTATCAGTACACATATCAGATGCTTGTGATTATGATGCTCTTGATGAATTGATACATGGTCACGTCCGTACAATTAATAAGCCAACTGCTATTAATACACGTAGTGAAACATCTACAAGTGCTACCACCTAGTTACCTACTAATAGTAATGATAGTAATCATGCATCAACAAGTCAAGATCATGTTGATATGCTTCAAAACTATGCCACTATTCAAACTCAGATTCAAAATTATGTTAACTTGATAAAACTTGAAAAAGACAAAAGTGCTTCTTTAGAAAAGAAAATCAAAGACATGTTATACGAAGAGTAGTCTGAGAGACCATTAGTGCTTAAAAGGCAAATTCAAGATTTAGAAAATGAAAATTTTCACTTCAAAAGAAATATTTCAAGTTTTGAAAAGACCAAAAAGAATCTTGAAACTGAAGTTTCAAAACTTAAAGAAGAAAAGCTAATTGTATTCAATGATTAGCTAAAGCTGAAACAAAACTTCGCACTGATCATCAGACTACTCAGATTATGTACATGTTACTCCCCAAACGAGATTCAATCATGGATCTCAAACAGGGACTTGGTTATACACAACCGTCTTATCTTGATATTGTTAAACGTTAAACACCAAGTTTGTATAATGCTGATTACATGAGATGTGATACCTTCAAAGATTATCTGTTTGTTCCTAATGAAATCTCTCAAGAGGAAATCCAAAAACATTTGAAAGTTAAACAAAAGAAAACCAATTTCTCCTATTTTAGTGCAGATTATGGTTTGATTAATAAAGAAAATGCTCTTTCGAGGAAACCTACAAATGTAAAACATCATGCGGATCAGATCACTGATAAACCATATGATTCAAGTAAATATGTGTGTTTAGCTAGAAAAACTTTTTGTCATCTCAGACATCAAATACATGGTTCACTATCTATTATTCGCGGAAAGCAAGAGTTTCAAATGGATGAACTTTTGAGATCCAATTCTTACAAAGTAGATGTCTTAAGGGAAGTTAAGAAACAGATAAAAACATTTATCGAGCTCCCGTGATTAGTATTAGCGATAAATTTAAAATCTTTGAAAAAGCATTGATGTCTAAAATGCAAAATGATTTGAAATATGTCACATCTCTTGAAGATGAATATGACCTTTTGAGCTTAAACTCTGATATTCAGAAGGAATATTTTCTAAATCAAATAGAATCAATCAAACCACAATTCGCTTTAAATGAGGAGAAAGTTGAGGCTTTAGAAAATAAACAAACGTCTTTAGAATCGGAAAACCTTTTACTCACAGAGAGTCTGAAAGAGTGTTTGAAAACTGTTGAATTGAACGAGGAATTATCTTGTCGTACTGTCAGATTTGAAAACTCTTGTGCTAAACTTGAAAAATAATCTTTAATGTTTGAAGCAAACTGGCAGCGTAAAATTGAAGAAAACAAATACGACAAGATTTCCTACGAAAATTCTTTGAAAATAATCTTAAAAGAGAATGAAGAGCTCAAATCTAAAGTGCATGATGAAAACCAAGAATAATGAGTTTGTTGCTTCACGCCAGTTGGAAAATCAAAAATTTTCATATTTTTCAAACCAACCAACTACTTTGGCAAAACTAAACCACAAAACTCATATTCTTGAGCCAAAACATAAATAGGTTTTATCTAATCCTAAAGTAATTGCTCCTGGTATGTTTAAAATTGGATCTACTTCTTCTAGAGAACCATATGGGTCTAACGACATGATTCATAATAAAGAATTAGAAATAGCTAGGAAGCAAGCATTAATTAGTAAGGATATGCCTTTAGAAGCACCGATGTATTCTTTGACTCCCCCTANTTGAACGAGGAATTATCTTGTCGTACTGTCAGATTTGAAAAATCTTGTGCTAAACTTGAAAAATAATCTTTAATGTTTGAAGCAAACTGGCAGCGTAAAATTGAAGAAAACAAATACGACAAGATTTCCTACAAAAATTCTTTGAAAATAATCTTAAAAGACAATGAAGAGCTCAAATCTAAAGTGCATGATGAAAACCAAGAATAATGAGTTTGTTGCTTCACGCCAGTTGGAAAATCAAAAATTTTCATATTTTTTCAAACCAACCAACTACTTTGGCAAAACTAAACCACAAAACTCATATTCTTGAGCCAAAACATAAATAATGTTTAAAATTGGATCTACTTCTTCTAGAGAACCATATGGGTCTAACGACATGATTCATAATAAAGAATTAGAAATAGCTAGGAAGCAATCATTAATTAGTAAGGATATGCCTCTAGAAGCACCGATGTGTTCTTTGACTCCCCCTATAGAGAATAAACCAAAAGGGTCAAAGAAATACAAGAATAAGTATCGCAAGAAACAGAAATTAGCTACATATGATCAAACTTCAAAGTCTCCTAACGCAGATTTGCTTTTTGATCCAGGTTTAGACACTACTTGTAGCAGCGATAGACCACCTAAGACACATGCTTTGAAGAATAAAGCCTCTCAGCCTCAAGTTTTAGAAAAACCTAGATATTTTAAAGCTTTCAATAAAAAACGCTCTAAGCGAATGGATGACTGTAATGACTTAAATCTGCATGGATATGTTTCCTCTAATAGCAAGAATGCTTGTTATGATTTTGTTACTTACAATTCTGCTTCTTTTAATTGTGTGCATGCTACTTTGAATTGTGATAAGATGAATGCCAATACCACTAGGACTGCTACTTCAAATGTTAGAAACACTAAGCAAAGAGAACAATGGGCATGGATTCCAATGGGTAGAATGTTTGAACAACATAAAGATCCCTGTTAGCCTTAAAGTTATGTCATTGATGGGAATTGCAATAGTATTTAAGTAAAGGGACTAAATGTGTCAACATTGTAAAGTATGGCACTTAGTTTCCTATAAATACCTTCCTAGTTGCAACTAGGAAGGGTGGATGTCTCATTGTATTTCAAGGTGTGTGTGTTTTCCTTCTTTCTCTCTCTAGAAAACACACACATCTTCCCAATTCTTTAATCTAATAAATACCATGTCTATTCTTTATTTCGAGCATCCCCGACCTTCTGAAGGTGTTTCTTGTTTATAACAAGTGGTATCAGAGCTAACCAGGGGCGAATCGTGGTGTTTTGTGGTGTAAAAATGTGTTTTTGGTGATTTTTCTCGGAAAAAAGTACGGTTTTATCGAGTAACAAAGGGTTTTATCGAGTTAGGAAGCGTATTTCTCGGGAATTATCGAGTAAGGATTGGGTTTATCCAGTTAGATATCGAGTAAGGCATACCTTTATTGAGTAAGGGTCTGTTTTATCGAGTAAGAACAATACCGAGTAAAGTATACCGAGTAAGCTCCATTTTACCGAGTTAGGTAATACTCCTTATCGTTTATCGAGTAAGGAATTTCTTGCTTCTATCGAGTAAGTGATGAGACGAAAAATGTTACGTTTTTAGGGGTCGGTTTGAGTCCTAATTCGTATGTTTTTGGTTTGGATTTCACCCAAAGTCGTTTCTTTTCTCATTTTAGGTACTTTTGAAGGGAAAATCACAAAAGAAGCATTTTCGGGCGTTTTCGGAGTGAAAAAGTGCGGAAAACAACAAAAACTCAAAAGACCTTGAAGATTACAGAAGGTGACGCTGTCACACTCTATAAGGTGACGCCGTCAGGAACAAGTGAAGTCCAGGATTGGAAAAATACTCGTGATGGGCCAGAGAGTTCGTAGTGCAAATTGGTGACGCCGTCAACCAAGGCCGTCAGATCTGGAACCAGCAATTATGACCACGTCAAGGAAGGCCGTCTGAAAACCCTAATCGCCGAGCTGACGACGTCACTTATTGGGTTGACGTCGTCAGCCCGCAATATCTATATATATAGAACGTTTTTCTCTTATTTGATACGGATTTTAGAGTGGAGAACTTGGGACCAAAACCCTAGTACGAGTTTTACAGACCTTGGAGGGTATCCAGACCCTTCCAACTTGCATGTTCAATTGAAGATAAGTCTTTATTCATACAATATGTCTATGTATTGTGTGATACTTCAGAGGAAACTGTCTTTGAATTGGATTCATCAGCAGCTACTCTTGGAGGCTTGTATGGAGACTTGGGTGAAGGCTTGGGTGCGGTCTTGGGAAGGTCTGACTTATCACTTGAATCACAACTTGTATAGGCAGTAGACCCTTGGTCAGAAGACTTGTCACTTTTTGAACAAGAGACAAAGTCAGCAGAATTAGAAATAGGGTCAATTAAGTCACTTGACTTTTTGCCATAAAGATGAAGTGATCCATCAAAGTCAACTGTGATGGATAGGTCAATGGGCATGTGTTCACTTCTAATGGGACCAGGGACAGCATGTAAAGAGCCTTCTTTAACAAAGTTAGCTAATCCTGCTGGTGTAGATTTATGACTATCATTCCTAGCTTCTAATCCTACATATTTTTGAAAACCTAGTCCTATACTAGAATTTACAGCCTGACAACCATACAAACTACTAGCTAAATTATCGCTTGATATTAACCACTTCTTATGTGTAGCTATTTCAGTATCTAGCTTTTCTTGAAGAACTTGTTTATCAGATTCTAACTTAGCTTTCACCTTTTTAGTATAGATTCACTCATCTTGAGCACATTTTAAGTCCTGTTTTAACCCTTTTATTTCCTCCTCATAAGCAACTTGATTCTTCTGAAACCAAATCTTTTATTTTTCTACGATCCTTAAACCATGTTTATATGATTCAAGGTCTTTATAACACTCATTATATTTAGGTTTTAACTCATCATACATTTCTTTAAGTTCATTATATTTCACACTACAACCAAACACACAGTTATGTACCTGAGAGACGCCCATAAGAGCAACTTGATCATGAATATCCTCTGAAGTACAGCTTGCCAGCAGTCCACTGTGATCACTATCACCATCACTTCTCTCATGAGCCTTCCAGTCAACATGATCATCCAAAGTGATCAAGGCTGTGGGATATCCAGTTTTGGCAGTATCAATTTCTCTTTGTTTCTGCTGATAGGTAGAATACCTAACCTCATCAGTAGACTTCCTGTCCTTGCATTCTCTAGAGAAGTGACCCATTTGACCACAAGTGTAGCACTTGATAGACTTGGAAATCGTGTATATGTTTCACCAAAGTCTGTTGACACACGAGCAGAAATAGGAGTAGAAACTGGTTGAGCATCAGCAGAAATGATGTTATCAGAAGAAACAGGAGAAATGTCAGTAGAACTGTCAGCAGAATCCTGATTTCCACTGATGGCTTGTGCTGATTGTCTCAGAAGTGCTTCAGCATCTTTAGTAATCTGTGCACCAAGTTTCTCAGCTTCTTGAGTAGCAGCATGTGCTTGTGTCATGAGCTTAGCAAGATCCTCTGCATAGTGTGACTCATCTTCATCATTCTCAGAAGTATCTTTTGCACTATTTCCTGCAAAATGGTTAGGAGGAATGGAAGGTACAACAATGGTTAGCTCATCAATCTCAGACTCATCCTCTGAGTCATCATCCAGTACACCTGCATTGTTAGAAGGAGAATCTTTTGTACCTGCAGATTGGTTAGCAACAAATCTAGTATACCCCAAATAATCAGTTAAGTAATCCAGGTCAAAATACCAATCATGACCATGACCTTGTACATTAGGTTTTTCTTCTAGGTATCTCAGATTAAGAGTCTCCTCTATCCTTTTAGCATTCAGGTTATATACCCTATAAGCCTTACTATGAGCTGAATA
>LBNU01003271.1:38655-80400 GCA_014162995.1 Artemisia annua
GGGAAATGTTTTAATTAAAAGAAAATGTTATAAAATAATATAAACATATTATATATTTTTGAAAAACACTTTTGGTAATAAAGGAAAATGTTTAATTCATACTAAATATATGAATTCAAATTTTTAACCAAAATCAGTTAGTTATTCATCAAATAAACTTTCCCCACTAAAAGACAGAAAATCTGGCCGTTACAGCTGGGCGGCCACCTTAATTATAAGGGGCGGCCCCCTTAATTTTAAGGGGGCCGGCCACGCTCCCCTGTCAGATTCTGTCAGAAATTTTCTCCTATAAATACCACCTCAAACCTGGTATTTTTCTCACCTCTTGCACGAAAATTTTCAGATCCAAATCTTTCTAAACATCCTTCTAAAATCCTTTGATCATAAGATTATTAATCTTTGTTTCAAGTGATCCATTCTTTCATTCATTCATCTCTCAGAGTGCCAAAGAAGAATACTTCTTCATCCTCAAATCAAGAAGTATTAGAGTCTAGTTTATATTGATGTGAAGTTGTAGAAATAAATTATGTAAGTATATGTAACAAGTAGATCAACATGATCCTACTTAGTAGTGAGTCAATGAGTGAGTAAGAAGTAGTGGGAAGACGTAGTAGTATGGAGAAGTCAATTAGTTGTGAAGATGTAGGTGTGTGAATAAGTCGTGTAGAAGTAGTGAAGTTGTGAAGTCGTGAAGAAGTCGTGAAGTCGTGAAGAAGTCATGAAGTCGTGAAGTCGTGAAGAAGTCGTGAAGTTGTGAAGAAGTTGTGTAGTGATTGAAGTCGTGTCGTGAGATTGGTTCTAGCTACTATTAGAACCCGACATTTAGCTTAGTGTCGTTAAATAATGTAAGCAACGTTGTGTAAGGTTTTCTCCGCCAAAAGGGAGCTTGTTGAGTAGTGAAGAAAACTCTCGAGTAGGTGACTCGGGGAGTGGAGTAGGGCAAGGAAGGAGACCTTGTAGCCGAACCACTATAAATCATCGTGTCCGGTTTGCATCTTCTTTCTCTTATCTCTTTACATTTACTCTTGCATTTTTTGCTTTATATCTATGCTTGCATATATGTGTTGGGTGTTACTTGTATTGTCATGATGATTGATTGTGTTATAGTTGCAAGTTAATATTGTGATGATGTGCATAATTATATGATATGATCGACTACATTATTATTCACACTCCTCATATTGAGTTTAATTTAATAGATGATTTGATACAAAACATTTTAAGATTTCAAAAGGAAAACATATTCACATAAAGATCAACCAAAGCTTTATTCATAAAACTAAGTTTTTCAAACAAACATTTTATAAATTAAAAAGAGGGGAAAACTATTCAACCCCCCCCCCCTTCTAGTTTTCCACACAACTTTCGTTGTCATAGAGAGCAAGATCTTTTAGGAGATCCCATGATTGTTCCGCACTTAGATCACGTAGCTTACCACCGGCCGCTTGGTCAAGGGTTGGCCTCGTGGGGATATTGATATGGTCATACAAGATATGGACTTGGAGCCAAAGATCTATGCCATGGTGAGGGACTTTTTGTAATAAGTCCTTGAATCGAGTCCATGCCTCGTAGAGGGTTTCCCCTTGACGTTGTTGGAACATCAAGATATCATTCCTAAGCTTGGTAGTCCTTCCCTGTGGGAAAAACTGAGCAAGGAAACGAGTTGTGAGATCATCCCAAGAGGTTATGGATCCTGCGGGTAGACGCTCTAGACACTGACTAGCATGGTCTCGCAGAGAGAATTGAAAGAGACGCAGTCGGGTCGTCTCTCTCAACATCAAGGTCTATGGAATCTACGATCTTAAGAAAGTCCTTGAGGTGTTGATTTGGATCTTCGGAACGAAGTCAATGGAAAGCGCATCCGCTTTGCACCAACCGGATGGTGTCGGATCGCAAAGGTGACACATTGGCTCCTTGAGTGAGCTCAATGGTGTTTCGATAGCCATGGTGGCTAGGACGGGAGTAGTCTCCTAAGGTACGGGCTCTAGGAGGTTGGTTTTGTTGTGGTGGTTGTTGTGGTGGTGGGTTGTTGGGGTCAAGGATATTACCACCTTCCATGATGTCGGATGGTAATGGTTACGAACAAAGACACGAAGAAATAAGATAGACTAAAGAAATCCTAGAAAAATAAAATAAAAATCTCACTAGAAAGGAATCTAGTGAGTAGACCTAATAAAATAAAAATTCAACCTAAACAATAACTATTCCCCGGCAGCGGCGCCAAAAACTTGATGCGTGGTTTTGAGACCTTACAACATGTTTTACCTCTCAAGGGATCTTAAGAGGCTTGTAATCCCCATTAGGCAGTGTACCTGACCGATGTAGTATAGTGTAGTGGCAAGTACTGGGGGATTGATCGTTCTCTAGGGGAATAGTGTCGTTAGGATTAAAAAGCTACTCTAATAGGTCTAAGGGTGAGGGAAGATTCTTTTTGTATTTTATGTTTTTAGGAAAGCAAGTAAAATTATCTCGGGTTTGAAGGAGTGGGCGGAATTAGTTGCTTGTCAACTAACCCAAATAACTACAAATGCAAATAAAATAAAATAACTGAAAATAAAATAGTTGTGAAAACTAATATTGAGAGAAGTGTGTTTACTTAGACTTCATTACTCCCTAACTATCTTTTAACGGTTGGTTAGTGTGTTATAATTGCGTGGATGACGGGTTGCATTCCTTAATACCAGTCGTGGGGGTGTGTACGAACTTCCCCAACTCTATAAGCTCCTACTTCACTCCTATGTCAAGCCGACTAAAAGCTCCTAACATGAGATCACTAGAATTCGCTTATGCATTAAATACAACCATATAATCGTAGTATACATCCGATCATGTTTCTTAAGACGTTCAAGCAAGTTACCGTAGCCAGATTTCTTAAGCCTAACATCGATAAACATTCATCCAATACAATTAATAACACACCATTCAACCAATAATTAATAGTTAGGTTTCATTAGATCTAAGCAAACACGAAGAAAACCTAGCCTAGCATGTTAAACAAAAGACAAGAACAAGATAGAATCAAACAACACATAGACATATTGAATGATTAATTGATAACTTATCTTCAATGTAACATGGAAGATCTCAAGGTGAAAAACCTTGAAAAAGCTGCTAAAATTCGTATTATGGTTCCTCTCTAAAAAGTTCCACACAATGAATGAAAATTGCGAAAATATATATAGGAAAACAGATCTGACGGCGTCACTCTTTGGGTTGTGACGCCGTCACCTCGCCGTGCTAGGGTTTCCTGACGGCCTCTTGACGCCGTCCCCCTTTAAGTCCCAAAATTACATTCTGGCTTATCAAGGAAAATCTTCACATCCACCTCCGTTTGTCTAGCTTGACGGCGTCACCTCCTAAGCCTTGACGCCGTCATGGGTACTGTTCCAAAATGCTTCCTTTTCCAGATTTCTCCTCCAAAGTACCTAAAATGACAAAAGGAACGATTTAGGGCAATATTTGATCAAATAATTACAATTTAGGGCTTAAATGACCCCCCCAAAAGCGGTACACTTTTCGCCTCATCAGAAACCGGGTGGTCTAAGGAAATTGTTAGAACGATAGCTAAGAAGGTTACGGTCTCCTTGCGGTTGGTAACCATTACCTCCTGTATTATAGGAACCTTGAGCAGCATATACATTCTCTTGAGTGTAAGCACCGGTGGCTGGACACTCGGAATATGGATGTGGACCTCCACAAGTTTCACAACTTTGGTTAATGACCTTGACTTGAGGATTTTGGTTTGTTTGGTACATCCTCAAAATAGCCGTGGACAAATCATCAACCTTTTTAGTGAGAGTCGCTATTTCATTAGATGCTGGTGTGATAGATTTACATGACTAGCCCCTCTCAGCTGAGGAATCCCAAAAGTTATGGTGGGCAGTCATGGTTTCAATGAGATCATAGCACTCTTCGGGTCTCCTTTTCATAAAGGTCCCACCAGCAGCAGCATTGATTGTATCTCGGTGTCTTAATGTTAAATCATTATAGAAGGTATCTATTATGGTGACAAGTAACATGTTATGGTTTGGACACCGATCGATTGAAAGCTTATAGCGTTCCCATGCTTCAAATAAAGACTCTTCGGGAAGCTGATGAAAGTTGCTAATGTCGTTTCTTAACTTGGTAAACATTGATGGTGGAAAGTATTTGGCTAAAAATTTGGAAACCATCTCATCAAAATTGTGAATCGAATTCTTGGGAAGTCGATCAAACCACGCAGTAGCATGATTAGTTAAGGAATAAGGAAAGAGGTATAAACGAAGGGCGTCATCGGAGACACCGTTTTGTTTCATGCTTTGGGTGACGGTAAGAAATTTATCAACATGCTTGTTTGCATCGTCACTAGGTAAACCGTGAAATTGGCACGAATTCTGGACTTGCTGGATCATGTGATGCTTAAGTCCAAAATCTGTAGCCGCGATCTTAAGGGGGGCAATGGGTCCACCCCTTCCGTGCATTGTGGGTTGACACAATTCCTCCATCGTACGGAGATCAGGAATTGGATCATCTTTGGGAGGTTCTTGGTTTCCGTCCATTTTCGTAACGGGATCTTCAACAATAGTACGTAACTCAGTTACGGTTTCTAGTTGACGATTTCGTCTCGATTGTGAACGAGTGCGCATGCACTAGAAACAACTCTAAGAATTCCCACAGGAAAGTGAAATTTGAAAAAGGAAAATCTTTTTAGTTTTTGTATGTTTAGGAAATACTGAATTACGATATTTTTGGTAATCGATTCGTTAAACGAAATCGTTTCCTCTCATATTACAGTTTGTAATCTCAAAGTAATCCGAGAAAGTAAAATTCACGATTCGTTTTATTTTATATGAAAATACACAAAAGGATGGTCAATTAACAAAGAGTGATTTTCAAAAATCACTAATCTTCAATACGTTTAAAATATGCAACACACCTCCCCGGCAGTGGCGCCAAAAATTTGATGCGTGCTAAACAGTCAACGCAAATCAACCAAGGGTATGGTCAATAAGGTCAAACCACTTGTGCACGATCTCCGGTGAATAAAGTGTTTCCCGGGTCGTTATGTCCCAGCGAGGCATGAAATTGTATTTTGTGATCGAGTGAATTTGAATGGTTAAACGTTATAATGGATTAGGTGGTTAAACTAGCAAATACGAATAAAAACAACTTAAACAAACAATATTAACAATTACGTAAAAGCAAATAATCCTAAAACGTATTTAAACTTTAAAAACGCGCGTTTATATTAAAAATAACGTAAACGCGCAAAATAAAAAGTGAAATTTGAGCAATACTAATCCTACGGGTATGAAAAAGATTTTCCTACGATCCTAATGATAAAAGAAAATTTTGGAAAAAAGAAAATTATTTTTTTGACTTTTTATTTATTTATTATTAATTAATTACTATTTAAACTAATTAAAATGATTAAAAATACTAAACTAATTTGGAAAATTATGAACATTTTTCTAAAATTACTTTATAATAGCAGAATAGTAGGAAAAATATGAAAATGCTAATTGGCTTATTAATAAGCAGATAATTAAGCTAAATAAGAAAATAAGCTTAAATGTCAAATACTACTATAAAAATAAAAGGGGAAAACTATAACATGAAAACTCCCTAGGGGAGATGGTGCTTGGCTCTGGTTTTGTGTTGCTTGGCTAACCAAGAGGTCACAGGTTCGAATCCCACAACCTCCTTTCTTTCTGTTTTAGTTTTTTTAGTTTTTCTTTTTGCAAAACTTATCAACAACTAAAAAGGAACAACTTTTATGAAACAAACTTGTATAAAGAGCCACAATAAGCTCTGAGCGAGCTTATTATGCCCACAGTTAACAAAAATGGGCTTAAAATGGATTTTTGGTTCTTGAAAAGCTATGAAATAAGCTATAAGCCAGAACTTAAGGTGAAATAAGCTAAAAACAACTGAGGTAGGTACAAATAAGCTAAAACAAAAAGAGAAACTCACTGAAAGAAGCTAATAAGCACAAATAAGCGAAATCACTTAAACACTCCCAAACAGTCCCCAAATGGCTACTTTGCATGCCTAATTGAGCTTATCAAATAAGCTCAAGGGTCCAAAAGAAGCTTTGAAGTAACAAGCCAGTACTACTGGCTTCTCAAAAAGCCAAAAGCCAAAGGCTAAGCTTCTCAATTGAAGTAGCTAGGAGCTTATGAAAATTGGCTAGTGAGACAGTGACCTTGGTGCAGGGGAGGTTTTTTGCAAATCAGGCCAAAACAAGCCCCAAATAAGCTATTAAATAAAAATCTAAAAATTATAAAAAAAAATATGGAATAACATGTTTAGCTACCAAATATTAACTTCCCAAAGTTTCAGAAACATTGGCTTAAAAATGAGAACATGAAAAATCAAAGCAAAAATGGATATTGAAAACCTTATGCAATTTTTGACTTTTTGAGATTATGCAATACTTTAACTTTTTTGAGATTTGATCTATCCTATATGACTGAAAATGATATTATAAGTTGAAATGAGACTAAATTAAGCTAATGTAACTAGATATGAACCTATATATGTGATTATGCAAACCTAAATTCTAGACAGTGAATGAAAATGGGAAATTATTTGTGATTTTGACTTTTTATTGAATGAGAACTGAATTTTATGGTTGATCTATACTAATATGACCTAATGCAAGTTGTCTAGATGAATTATGCCTGCTGAATTAACCTTGAACACAGAAAACACCACTAAACCAAACACTACCTAAAACCTAAATGGGGCGTTTACGGTCCCTCATAAGCCAACCAAAAACAAAATCTAAAAAATGAAATAAAAATACTACTAATTAGACAAGCTATCAAAGTACATTATCCAAAAATTTCATGTGATTTGGTTGAAAATTGAGGAAATGATAATTAAAAAACTAAATTGCTGTTAAGGACTAAGTGGATTAAGCCCCTGTAAAAAAATCTAAAAATTAAAATAAAAATACCACTAAGTAACCAAGCTATTATAGTACATTATCCTAAAATTTTGTAAGATTTGGTTAAAAATTGAAGAAATGAAAAATAAAAGAAAAATTTGCTGGTTTGGGACTTTTTGACTTTTTTCTTGTTTATGCATATCTTGACTTTTGTGAGTTTTGATTGGTTCCTAATGATTGAAAATGATGTAATAAGCTAATTTGAGACTGATTTGAGCTATTTTAACTACTTATGCTTCTTTATGAATGATTATGAAACTTAAACTTGACAGTGAGTGATAACATTTAGATTGCACTTGATTTTGACTTTCACACAAATGACCTATGGATTTTATGACTTGACTATCTAATATTATCCTAATGTGACCTGTAGAAACTAAATGCAACAACAAAAACAAGCTGTGAGTCCAAGAACTCAGCAAATCCAAACACCCCTTTATGAAGAGTGATTTTTAGTTTTCAAAGGATTTGAATGTTTTAACCCATAATACTAATTCACAAATACATTCAATGATGTTATAAGCCATTTGAACCACAAAAACACTAATCTTAACCACAAATTTCCAGGAATCACTATTATGCAAATTGAGCAGTTTAACCAGACAAGTATTGTGAAATTATACTCTAATGAACAAATAAGGACATATAAGCAAGAAATCAACTCTAATACATCTAATAAGCTTAAAGGAACACAGATAAGCACTTATAAGCTATTCTACAGTAATTTTGCAAAAAAAAAATGGAAAAAGGCTTACAAATGGATCCAAGCACAGAACAAGGTACCCAAGGACTCAAATCACAAACCTATAGCTTCCCATGAAGCACTAACACATGGCCATCCACAATGCACCATGCTCCATGCTTCTTGTCTGCTTCTTTTTTGATTTTTAATTTTCACTGATTTAATTCTATTTTTTGTATTTTTGAAATTATGAACTAAAGCTTGATTTACTGCTAAGGAACTTGTAAAAACTTATCAATGAGCTCAAGTGAGCTTGATAGAACAGTGAAACAACATTTTTAACAACTTTTAAACCAAAATGAGAAATTCACTCAAAAATGGCAAACTTGAATTCAAACTGAGAAACTTGGAATTTTATTAAGTAAAGCTGATATTACACTTATAGAAACTGAGATTACACCTTATAAGTTAAAATTAATACTTGGAATTGGAAATTACACTAGTTCAACATGAAAAATTAAACTAAGAACTACACAGTGTCTTCTCTGCTACAATGACACTCTTATAGAGATGCATTAGGGTTCCATGGTTCCTTTGAATCTTTCCCATCAATAATATTGACCATTGGATTAGTTAATTTGATCCTAGCCCTTGAAATGGTTTTGGCGGGAAAATTGGTTAACTGCCAATTTGACTGTTAGCTTGTGATAGGGTTAGGAGCATTAAATGCTTCTTGTTGGGTTGTGTTTGGAGGGTGGAATAAGGTGGCAGAGGAGGTGCAAGTGGTGAGGGTGATGATGGAGTTTGCAGGTTGCAAGTTGGGATGGAAGGGGATAAGGTTGACCGGGTTTGACCTGTGGGTTTAGCTAAGCAGGTGTTTGTGTTGGGCTTGAATGTTGGGCCTGGTTATTGGATTGGAGTTATAAGGGGAGTGGATTAGGTTATAAGTGTTTTGGGTTTGGATAATATTAAAGGGTCCGTTTGGTTTATAACTAGGATAAGTACAAGGACCACTTATGTAAATTTTGAAAATCAAAGGACCATTTCTGCCAATTTTCCAAAGTTATTCCAAGGACCATAATTGCCAACTTTCAATCATCCAAGGGCCTTAAGTGATTAATCTCCAAAAATAAATACCCATGGGCCATTTCTTCCAATTTTGAAACTTGAGGGACTAGTTCTGCCAATTCTTGAAAATTATCATCCAAGGACCAATATTGACAACTTTTGATTTCCTAAGGACTTTAGATGTCATTTCTTCAAAAATAAACTTCCAGGGACTCATTTTGCAGTTTTCTGAAACTTGAGGGGCCAATTCTGCCAAAGTCTGAAAATTATAATCCAAGGGCCATAAGTGTCATTCCTTGATTCCTGGGGGTCTGTTGTTGACTTTTCTTCAAAATGAATTTCCAAGGACCAATTCTGACACTTTCTGAAAGTTGAGGGACTGATTTTGCCATTTCTGCAAACTTTGCTCCATTTTTTTTATCTATTTTCAATCCTTTTGTACCTGAAACACATAAAAACACAATCCAAGGATATTTGCAGTATTATATGACATATCTATGTGTTTTCAGTTGTTTTTGCAGTTTAAATGGGACAAAATGATGAGTATTTACACATTCATCAAGCCACAAAAGCAAGATTAAGGTTGGAAGAACCTTCTACAATGTCTTTTGCTGTCAAGTATCTGTTACAACCCATCCTATCAGCATGTTCAAGAACTAATGTTGCTCTTTTTAAAGGATCTCTGACGACCAAGGTTGATGGGTTACTATGCTTGGGAGCAAGAACATTTAAGAGGTAAGCATAAGCCTCTCCATCCTACACAAAAGATATATAAACTCACTACAAGCCGTATTTTCATTCAGGAAATGTAAAGTCTTAAAAGTAGATTTGCAAAGCACGATAGGTCATTAAAGGACACTAAAGACCATGGGGAACACTGTCGTGTACCTTTACATCAGATGAGAAATTTGTCACTGTTTTATTGTAATATGTTTTCCTTTGATAAAAGTTCATCCATCGAAGCATAATCTTCTCGGGTGGTAGACTAATAAGCTCCTCCACATCCTGATAGCATTAATAGAAAAGAATTACAAAGGTATCACTCATTTACTGCACATTTATATATCACCGCTGTTCAAACATGAAAGCAACGAAGTCCATGGTAATAGAAACTTATAAATCTCATATTTATAACCAATGGAGGAGTCTATTGAAAGAGGCACATCCTTAAAAGTAGTTATATGAAAGAACGTTCCGTTACCTAGTTATCACCAACCAATCCAACCAATTGAGGAGTCTTCTTTAAATCGATCTTGTCTTTCACCTTCTTATCTTGTTCGGCGAACTCTTATGCTTACCCTTTTCGCTGGTGATTGTAATCTTTTTTTGTTTATTTTACAGAAGCCTTGTATTGCCTTGTCCCTTGCCTTCATATTTCAATAGAATAAACATGGTTTAGCAATCCAAATTTAAAACTAAAATTCGCATAATACTCGTAATAAACATGGGTTAGCACTCTGAATTCAAAAATAAAATTCACAAACCTTAGAGCCAGAGGAATTGAAGAAAAATCAAATGTTGCAAGTAGCCAATACTCCATTTTGAGACTCCCTTTACCTTTTAAACCTGTTACAAAAATGCAAATTTTATGAGCTACAAATCGAGGAAAAATGCTCAAACTTTATTGTCCCAATTTCGAAAGAAAAGGTACTTTAATGGAGACAACAATGTGTTGATCCTAATAGGTAGTAAAAACTTGAGATTTCTTGGTTGGGATGAGAGTGTTCCTTGGGATCAATTTCGTCATTACCCATTCAAAGAATATGAATGAAAATCATGGGTATGAAGAGTCACATCAAACAAAAGGATTTCTACACATAAACACATTAGTATTAAGTATTGCTTTGTTAAAGATCGAAGAATATGAATGAAAATACACGACATCCATAGATAGGTGATAAGAATAAGTTATAGCTTTATTTTCATTACCGGTCAATAAGCTCGAAATGCCTCCTTGAACTGCAGCACCAAACACAACCGCCTCATCAACATGATATGAATTATACTCTCTAACATATGTACCCTTTCAAAAACCGAAACCTTAAATATTGGAATAGTACTTTTTCTTTTTTTGAAAACTTTATAGCACTAATTTCTCCTCTTTACTTATTAAAATATGCGTAAATCGTTGTGCATAAGCTCAAATATATAAACTATGCGAAAAGTATAAACAAAGACAACTTTTACCTTAGTATCGACTCGATTGACCTTTGTTGCAGTTGGTATGCAAGTATTCAGTTTGACCCTTAACTTACTAAACACATATACAAACGCCCCTTGAAGCTGATCCTACACTGAAGACATGTTGTTAGAATAATCACTGTAAGATGTAAAGATCAAAATATAGTTGTAACAGTTGTTTATATAATTGTTGAATATAAACATCCATTAAACAAAATAAGTAACATTAGTTTATTAAAGAAAGTGACAGAAGCAAAAAAAAATAGTTAATACTGTAATAATCATAATTGGCCTAATCTCAGTATGCTTTTCAACATTGTTCTAACGATAATATGTTGTTTTGATCTTTCTTTTTTTTTCTTTTTTTTTTTCTTTTTTTATTTTATTTTATTTTATTTTATTTCTCATAAGAAGTAGTTATGAAGATAAATTCAATGATATCCCTATGTTAAGTGAATAATCCACCAAACTGTGCAGTAAGATTTAGGCAACTTATTAATTCCTGGTTTTGGTATAAGTCCTATTAACCTCATGATTTACCTAAAATCCACCATCAAAACCTATTTTTAAACAATGACCTGACCCACCTAATTTCATATCAGTTCATAAAGCTTACAAATTTCAAGCATTTCTAGAGCATGTCATATCAGACCTTATTGTGGTTTTGATCAAGAGATTTCATATCAATATATAACCATGTGAAAGCTTACAGAGAGTCATTCCTTTCTAAGTTTAGGGTCGTAACAATTTCTACCTATTTAGTTTAGAAAGGTGAATTCAGTGAATGTTATCTCTCTATAAGGTCAACCGTGTGGTATCTAAATTAGCTTAAAAAGAAAGTTTTCAAGTAGGAAGAGCTGTAAAATTGTTCTAGAGTTGCCGAAAATGCAGTTTTACTATGAATATACCCCTTTATTATAGATTTTTTAACATAAATTTATTGATATAATATAACTTTTTAATCATAAACATTAAGTTTTACCCGTTGAATATAGCCACGTCGTGGTATCTAAATTAGCTTAAAAAGAAAGTTTTCAAGTAGGAAGAGCTGTAAAATTGTTCTAGAGTCGCCGAAAATGCAGTTTTACTATGAATATACCCCTTTATTATAGATTTTTTAACATAAATTTATTGATATAATATAACTTTTTAATCATAAACATTAAGTTTTACCCGTTGAATATAGCCACGTCACTGTGAGTACCACGTTGTAGCCCGTCAATGATCATTTGCGACACACTTGTATCCTTAATGCTCCATGTTGATTGAATGAGAGAATGACTCATTGATTGTGAGACCACACCTGTCATAATAGTGCACATAAAATTATTTTTCGGTCACATGTTCGCCAACGAAAATTCAAAGATATGTAATTCCTATTTAAATAGACGAAATCTTAAGAAAACATGTCATCCAAATACCATATAAAAAAATATATTCAAGAAAATTTCGATGCATATAAATTAGTATATGTTCAACTTTCTTATACTTGAGTTTATCTAATCTGGGCCGTGAGGTTCAACCTTGATCGGAAGATAGACTATACAATGATAAGTAATCTAACATGTCAAGAATCATCATAATTGATTCACATTTAATCCTAAACCATGGCAAACTCCATTCGACTCATGTTGTTTGACATCACGTATATGACATGTGTACATGTGTTAGAGCTGGTAAAATATTTTCCATCGTGCCTATAAGGAATGGAAATAATAGTAACATTTGAATGTACTTTACCAACCTAATAAACTATTATATGTTGAACAAAGGAACCGCATATCAAACTAACACATTCCATCTTTTTTAACACCAACACATCCCATGTTTGCAGTTACAATTAAATAACAAACATATTTTCTTTTAAGAAGCCAATTTGATATTCATAGTAAAAAGGTGCCATCATTTAAGGAGCAGCAACTATTTTTATTGATATAACTACAACTAAAATACCTAATCGTTGTACCACTTATTCTAGACCAATTTTTCTTTTATTCGGAATCAAGAAGAAAACAAAATAGTTTGCATATAAATGGGAATTTTGACCAACTTACGTGTAACTGAGTCTAATCGGCATAAGTTTAATCTCATACAGGTGACAGGGTAATACCAAAGAAATATAAGCCAAATGAAAAAAGGGTTGAAAGAATGAAAGTCGTGTTCAGAAAACCATACTATTATTATTGAAAAATGGTCTTCATAGAAATATTTTCCATATTTAATTTTGTCAATATCACTAATACAAATTCGATTATTTCAAAGGTTGATGAGGGGAGTAAAAACTAATTAACAAAATAACAAATAAGCTTACTTTTTTACATGACATTATATTGATGGGATTATCAATTTTAGGAACCATTTGTGATAAAGAATTACTTTTAACAATCATTCGTTAAACATCACCAGATAAGAACTCCATCTTTGCAAGCTCAAATAGATACCCGCTTATTACGAAGCCTTCTCAGATTCACTAATCGTGTGAAGCAAAGTAGATGTGGGCGATTTGAGAAACTCTGACGAGTTTTTAGCACCCTTTCCCAATCCTTGAAGTCGGGCTTGTAAATTCAGGTAGACCTATCATCACATCAAGTACATACTTAAAAATTCTGGATTCAAACCCGTCCCATTTTATTACTAAAATCCTACAACTTCACACACTCTTAAATCATCTTAAAATCAAAATCTCAGAGCTGGTTACTACACTCAGCTGCACCATCTATTTATAAGGTATTATCGCGAGTTTGAGCCAAAAGATTTTTCCTTAGCTAATAATAATCATAAAAATAAGTTTTGATTATAGATGATGATATTTTCCCCCAACATATATTCCCCGAAGTCTTCCCGTGTCTGCCAATATACGTAACAAACTATGTATAATTGGTAGCTCTCTTGGCTTGTTCTGCTTTTATAGTTGTAAAAGGCCAAGTGATTCCAGAACGAAAAACTGTTGTGATAGTAAAAATAAAACGAAGTAATGTCTTTGTAATTATTTAGGTATTATGTAATCAGTTTTAGATATTCAGTTTAAAGAGTGTTTAGGAAAGCATATTTGCGCAATTATGGCTATACACAAACTAATTTATTAGCTACGTTGAGGTGATGTACTTAGAAGCTTTTGAGCAACAATATCAGTATCAATTGAAAGGTCATCAATTAAAGTACAAATACTTGCCCAATCATTAATTATGGCTATACACAAACTAATTTATTAGCTACGTTGAGGTGATGTACTTAGAAGTTTTTGAGCAACAATATCAGTATCAATTGAAAGGTCATCAATTAAAGTACAAATACTTGCCCAATCATTAATTGCCCGTCTGAAGACCATTTGTTGCGTGATCTTAGATACTTGTATGCAGCATTGCTTTATCCTCAATCCGTGGTACCAAAAGGACAACAGCAGTGAACTCAATTCTTGATTGCAAGCAATTCATGAAGAACTACTACCCTGTGCACTTCATGTCAAAAACAAATCCAGATTCATTAGTACTCACCGCTATGCCTGAACTCATTGAAGAAACCAAAGACAATCAGATCATCAATACTTAGTTCCGTTTCATAAACAAACTTTAATTGTGTCTAGGAATGCTTATTACATTATTGATTAAAAAAAGCAATGTAGATTTTTGGATAATCTAAATTGCTTTTATAGTTAGTTGATGTTAAATTAGATAAGCAGGTTAACAATCCCACACCCCTTAATCCAGAAACTGTTGATACATCCTTAATTTCATAGAATAAATAAAGAAAAAAAAAGAGTTTAATACTTGAAGGTTTTGTTTACTTGTGATTGGCAAATTTTCGCTCAGATTTGAAAGAAAATTTGAAAAAAGCATAGCCATATCAGTTTTGCTTACCTTTGATTGTAGATCAAGATGGTTACTTTTAAAACCGATTAAAGGTTTTAGCTACGGTCTGAAGTCCTCAAGATCAATCCTCTTTGCAGCTACAGACTTTCGAGGTACTTCTCCCCCACATTAACAAACCACCACTAAATTTGCCTATTGTAAAGTAACCGTAAATAGTGAGCATGTTCTATCTGATGAGCAACTTTCGTATTATTAATTTTTGAGACCAACTACTAATCTAACACACAATCAACAAAATATACAATAAAAATCATGCCTCACAAACTAACCACAACTACTATCAATGATCTAGCAAATTAACACGAAATTGTACCACATGAGCACGGAATTTGTATCAAACCATTTAAGCCAAACCACATCAATTAAAAGCACAAGAACACAAACCCATAACTTAATTACCAAAAAAATGATACATAAATCAAAAAGTCATAGATTAATATACCTTAAATTTATTTACCGAAAACAATACCTTATAAAATTTAGAGAAACTACAATAACACCGTCTTCAATCGAGTTTTCAATTTGATTTCTGAATGATAGAATTAGGGTTATCTCAAAACGATTTTGATTTAGGGTAATAAAAGAAAAGGATGAACAATACCAATCACTCATTGATGTGCTCTAGGTGTGTACAAGTTTTAAATTTATATAGATGAATTACCGAATCTAGCAATAGCACATACGAGCAAGTGAACTCGTCCTTTATAGCAAGATTATGTTGGTAAGTCGGGATCGTTCGCAGGGATTTGTGAGTAAATCTAAATGTAAGACTAAAAAGTAAATCTCAAACGCAAGCAATAATGATTAATAAGATAATTCAAATGATTAAAAACTACACTTGCTTAGACTAATTTATTACTCTTTGAAAAGCATGATTGTGATAACTTCCTTAACATGTTGGTTGTGATAATTAGATGGTGTTCTAATCTATTGTTTCTACAAGTTAAACCTTCGTCAAGATTTTAGTTCATAAAAACAAGCATTAAGTTTAACCAATCAATTCAAGATCAATTCAAGGTTCATAAGGTTGAGTTAACAATCTTAAACACAAAAATAATCATTTGTTTAATCAAATACTCTTAAGAAATGGTCAATACAAAAGGTAACCGATCATAGACAAAAAAGTTACAATTGATTGTAAACTACTACACTTTCGACCAATTAGGCGTTTACAAACAATCCGATTTGATTTACAAAAGCATTCTCATTACAATTACACTTTAGTTTCTTTGTTTAACCAAGAATAGTTTTGGTGGAAAACAATCATTCATAGACAAATGATTATAACTAGTTGCATAACAATTAATCTTTCGACCTATGAACTTACTATCAACTAGTTAAACTTGATTCAACAAATGTCACTATGAAACTTAGGTACAATTGGGTTTTAGGATTGACTTGAAATTGAATTAAAACATGTTATCATAATCATGGACTAATCATTAAGTAATAAACATCATCTAAGCAAATGCATAAAGTTACTAGCCACTCATAGCAAACATGAACATAAACTTAGAATTTTGAACATTAGAAACCATAATTAAAGTCTTACAATGATTGGAATATGATTACAAATGATAAGGTAATGATACCCTAAGTGTTGGTGTTGACTTCTTGAGAGTTTGACTTTCAAATGTTGACTTTTTAGGCCTCTAAAGTTTTCTAGACTTCTATGGACGAATTTGAGAACTTGAGAGTAGTATAGAACTATTATATGATTGATTAGTAGTTGTAATAATTGTTGTGTGTCTACAAATGATTTCCAAGGCTATATTTATACTACTCAACAAGCCTAGGATCATAAATGCTGCAACTTGGCCTCCAAGGTGTTTAGAAGGACCTAGAATGCCAAAAAGAATAGCCTAGAATCGTGCAAAATGAAGTCTACAAACCCTGTATGAGGCTGCCATCCGATCGGTTGCGGGATGCGTCTGATTGGATGGTTGTGGTAATTTCATCTATCCGTTCGTATGGATGTCAAACCGATCGGATGGATGAGTTCTGTCAACACTTTTCTTGAACTTGTGTTTTTAACTTGTGTCTTTCTCGTGGCTCTTAGTTCTTTGACCAAACTTGATTATTTCTTGTCTTGGAACTTTAGAATGATGAAAACTTGAATTCTTCTGCATGAAATGCTCGAACGGATTGGATTTTGGCTTGGGAATCTTCGTACAATTGTAATTCCCTCTTTTCTCTACAAATCTTTCACTTTTTCTTCCTTTTTCCTATACTTGGTTATATATACTTTGCAAATATACTTTGATACGATTAAGTGACAAAATCATATGAAAATAACCAAATAACATATAAAAAGCACAAATAACGCTACTAAAACATGCACAAATTGAGCGTTATCAAATCCCCCACACTTAAACTTTGCTTGCCCTCAAGCAAATCTAGAAGTAAAAACATTATCCACATGGTACTCAAAGATGTTTAGGAAAAATGTGTTGCAAATCTCCTAAGTACAAATACAAGTTATATTCACCATTTTAAGCTTTTATAAATGAAGCATTGAGATGTTTGACAATACCCGAATGATTTTCTTGCCTGATGAGCATTACTAATCACCTCACGAAAAAGGAATAAGATATAATTCACTCTAAACGTTCATTTTAGGTGGAGTTTAAGAGAAATCACACTCATAGCTTAGTCATGATTTTAATATTACCATAGGCTTGTACGAGAAACATAACTACACCTGATATGGCGTGAGCGCCAAGTATGCACATCAAAGAGGTCTTTTATTTGGGTTTAAGGCTTAAAGGGTTAATAAGGGACTTACGTTCAACTATCTCACGCAAAACATAATAGATCGCTGGCGCGAATTCTTGCATTACCAAACAACGGATGGTCACTAAGGATAACCTTAGATCGCTAGCGCGTTGCCTAGTTCCTCAAGAAATCAGATGGTCACTATATGCCATACACTTGATAATTTCACAAAACCAAAGGTAGGTATGAGACATGGGATAAATTTAGAGAATGATAAAGAATATACAAAATAGTCAAAGTCTACAAACCAAGTGTTGCTAGCTATTACGAACCACTATCATGTAATCCTTAGAAACTCCTTATTTGCTCTAACAATCCTTTATTCCATAGCTCATTGGCTATTCTTATCACCTTATAGATGTGATGACTTATTCTAATTTTTTTTTAACATAAACTGCCATCTTATAATTGCGATGACTAATACATAACTTTACTTTACATAGGTAACTACTTGTGGAGTTTACAGCTTCCTTGGAACATCCATGATTTCCTTTATACATCCATCTTGCCATGTATCTAGCAACGAACTAAGACTTAACTAAGGGTAAGGCTAGGCTATAAAGTGTAAAATCTTTTTGTATTTTCTGGATTTAATCAAAAGAAAAGATAGGCTCAGAAGGTGTAACTAGGGGTATCTAGCGTTAAAAGGAAAACGCTAACAAAAGGTTATATTAGTGATTAACTAGTCAATGCAACTAGCTAAAAATCAATATGGAAGGCTATTTGGGTTAAAATCCTAAGATTGCCTCTTATCACGCATGTACACTTATATCACACATGAAATGTGATCTCACAGCGGTCTTGAAATGATTTACAAGCACAAGTTCTAGAATAAATAAAATCACCGGCACACTCATAACAAAAGATTCAAGCTTTTTGAAATGGAAAGTACTGGTGTGGGCAGGGAACAAGCTTTTGGGGTTGTTTATAGTAATATTTATAAAAAGGAGATGGATAGAATTCATGGGTTGGTGTTGAAAAAACAGTTGGCTAAAGTGGAATTATTTGTTTTATCTGGTAAACCATTTACTGAAGATGTGAATGTAAGTTGGATTAAAGATATGGTGGAGTTTTACAATGAAAGAATGTGTGAATATGAGAAGTGTAAGAATATGAAGGGGGATGTATCAAGGGATGATGTCATTATGAAAGATGAGGTTGCTAAAGACTCATCTGCACATGCTGATTTCATGACCCAAAACATTGTGTCTAATGTTGTAGATGCTGCTATGGCGAATATGATTGTTAATGATAATGTTGGTCCCTCTTCCCTGTTAAATGAATATACATCTTGCTGCTTGGAACATTAGAGGTATGACTAACACCTCTAAGCAAGATGAAGTTAAACTTATAATTTCTGAGAATAATCTGAAAATGTGTGCGGTTATTGAAACTAGACTTATTAAGAAAGTGGTGAATTCTGTATGTAATAATGTTTTTGGTAATTGGGATTGGGTTTCAAATTCCGTTGAGAGTAGTAAGGGTTGTAGGATTGCTGTAGGATGGGATCCAAACAGTATTTGTGCTAAACTATTAGCTAGTAATAGTCAGGTTATGCATTTTGAGGTGACTATTATTAGAGAAAATAAGAAGTTTTTTACGTCTATCATTTATGGTGACAATGAAGCCAAGGAAAGAGGTAAGCGGTGGAGTAACTTGATTGACCATATGGTTGTTGTTGATAATAGACCATGGGTTATGTTAGGTGACTTCAATGTGATAAGATATGTTGATGAACACTCCTTAGGTGTAGTTGATAAGAATCATGGGGTTAGTGAATTTAGAAATTGTGTTGATATGATTGGTATGGATGATTTGGCCAAAAATGGGTTCTTTTTCACTTGGGTTCAAAAGAGAAAAGATCCGGAAAGTGGCATTATGAAAAAGTTGGATAGAATTATGGGTAATAGTGAGTTTTTTTTATCAATTTGGTGATGGTTTTGCTTCCTTTTTACCGTATGTTACCTCAGATCACTGTCCTGCTTTGCTTACCCTTCCTAATTTGTACAATAAGAAAAGAAGACCGTTTAGGTTTATGAATTTTCTTGCTGATAAGAAGGATTTTCATAGTATTGTGGCTGAGAAGTGGAATGTTCCTGTGTCTGGTTATGCTATGTATGTTTTGGCTAAAAGACTCAAGTTTATGAAAAAAAAAACATTTAAGATATTTGAATAGGAAGAATGGTAATGTGTATGAGAAGGTAAAAAGCTTAAGGGTGGAATTGATGAAAGTACAAACTGAACTGGAGAAAGATCCTCATAACTCTAGTTTGAGAGAAGAAGAAATGGTGTTTAACAGTGCTTATAGAGAGGCTTTATCTGATGAAGAGAAGGTTCTTAAGCAAAAGTCGAAGGTTGAATAGCTTAAAGATGGTGATAATAATAGAGCTTATTTCCATAATTTATTGAAAGGCAGAATGAGTAGGAACAGAATTTTATGTGTTAAAGATGATTTTGGAAATACTTTTGAGGGTGATGAAGTTGCGGGGCAATTTGTTTCTCATTTTCAGAGGTTCCTTGGTACTTGTGATAAAATCTTTCCTGTTGATGAACCTGAGTTGTTGTTTGATAGGAAGGTTAGTGAGGAGAATGATGTGCATATGATAAGAGACATTTCTGATGATGAAATTAGGAATGCTCTTTTTGATATTGATGATAACAAGGCACCGGGGCCAGATGGTTTCACCGCTAAGTTCTTTAAAGCTGCATGGGAAATTATTAAAATGGATTTTTGTGCTGCTATAAGAGAATTTTTTAGCAGTGGCAAAATTTTGGGTGAATTGAATAATACCTTGATTTCTCTTATACCTAAGTGTAAAGTTCCTCAGAAGATTACTGATTATGGACCCATTGCTTGCTGCAATGTGGTCTATAAGTGCATCAGTAAGGTGCTCACTAACAGAATTAAGGTGGTTCTTAATGGAATTATTAATGATAATCAGTGTGCTTTTATAGAAGGGAGGCATATAAGTGACAATATTATGGTGGCTCAAGAGTTAATGAATGGGTATTCGAGTATTAAAAAAGTGGGCAGATGTGCTTTTAAATTAGACATTCAAAAAGCTTATGACACTGTGTCATGGGAGTTTTTGGAGTTTAGTTTGCTTAAGTTTGGCTTCCACAAGGTGATGGTTGATTGGATTATGGTTTGCTTGAGATCTGCTTCCTTTTCCATCAAGATTAATGGTGATTCTCATGGATTCTTCAAAGCTAAGAGAGGTTTAAGGCAAGGGGATCCAATATCTCCTTATTTGTTTACCATTGTTATGGAAATATTTACTTTGATGCTGAAAAGACATGTGAAGAATGAAAAATATTTCAAATACCACTGGGGTTGTAAGAAGTTAGGTATTGTAAATCTTTGTTTTGCAGATGATGTGATGATTTTTTTCCATGGAGACAAGATTTCTGCGTCTGTTAACAGAAGAGCTATGGATGAATTCTGCTTATCATCTGGTTTGAGGCCTAGTATGGAGAAGAGTAATGTTTACTTTGGTAATGTTGCTGATAACATTAAACAAGAGATCAGATTGGTCATGCCATTTAATGAAGGTACATTGCATGTCAGATATCTTGGTATTCCTCTTGATTCTAATAGAATTTCTATAAATGATTGCAATATGCTCCTTGATAATGTGAAGAAAAGGATTGACGGTTGGCAGAATAACAACCTTTCCTTTGCTGGAAGGCTGCAACTTATTGCCTCTGTGTTGAGTTCTTTAAATGTGTATTGGGCTTCTATTTTCATTCTGCCTAAGGGTGTTTGTGATGATATTGATAAATTGCTTAAATGCTTTCTGTGGAAGACTGATGGTAAGAAAAGCTTTAGATATAGTGTGTCCTGGAAAGAAGTTTGTATGCAAAAGAACGAAGGTGGTCTAGGTCTTAAATCTTTACATGTTTGGAATGAAGCATTAATGGCTAAGCATTTGTGGAATGTTTTAATTGATAAGAGTCTATTTGGGTTAAGTGGGTTAAAACTCAATGGCTAAAGGATGACAATGTTTGGGTTGTTAAGCCTAACCAGGATACGTCTTGGTGTTGGAGACAGATTTTGTCTCTTAGAGATAAAATTAGAAGTTTTGTTTTGTACAAAATTGGTAAGGGTGATAAATGGTATTTTTGGTTTGACAGATGGTGTGAAAATGGCCCTTTATGTAATTTGGTTAACTATACTGCTCTTATGTTAAACAAGATGGATAGGATGTCTAAGGTTGGAGAGTTAGTTAGAAATAATTGCTGGAATTGGCCGAGTAATTGGAATGATAGATTTCGTGAGATTATAGATGTTCAAGTGCCTGTGATTAGAGATGATGTTGAGGATAAAACGGTTTGGATTAATAAGAAAAGCAAAGAGAAAAGTTTCTGTGTTAATGAAGTTTGGAAAGGTCTTAAGATTAGTTATCCTAAAGTGATTTGGTGCAATCATGTGTGGTTCAGTCAGTGTGTTCCTAGGCACTCTATTATATTATGGATGGCAATTAAGGGGAGATTGAAAACCCAAGATAGGATTTCTAGATGGATTAATATTCAAGACATGTGTTGCCCATTTTGCAAGCAGTGTAAAGATTCACACAGTCACCTCTTTTTCAGTTGTGTTTTTTCTAAAAGGCTGTGGGAAAGATTGAAAGATATGGCTAAGCTTAGGAATATGCCTAATAATTGGGCTCAGGTTGTTTCTAATATGGTGAATATTCCTGCTAAAAATACTATCTGGATTGTGATTCAGAGATTAGTTTTTGGTGCTTCAGTGTATTACATTTGGCAAGAAAGAAACATGAGATTGTTTGGAAGTTATGGGAGGACTGTGGAGGAACTTCTGAAAGTTATTGTAGATACAGTGAGATGTAGAATTATGGGGTTAAAACTGAGTGCTACTAATTATGTTATGAATGCTGCTGAGATTTGGGGTTTTCCTATTGATAAAAAGCATAGGTATAGGTATCTGCTGGATGAGTTGATGGCTGATTGTATGGACATTGATGATGAAAGTTAACTTCTATGGTGGTTCTGTCTCATTGTATGTTTGGGATAGCTTTCTGATGGTTTCATGTTATTCTTGGAATGTTAGTATTAGCACTGGTATGTGGGAATGTAATATGATTTTTTTGAATGGTGTATGGTTGATGGATGTTACAAGTAGAGGGCCTTGCAGTTGTGTTAAGGGTTGGACTACTAGGATACTCATTTGGTGGATGTCTGGATGGTGGTGTAGTGATCTGGAATTTATCTTTTGGGCTAATCCTAACTGTTTCAATGGTTTTAGCTCTTATGCAGGTTGCCTACTTTTGGTTGTTCATTGCGGACCTACTGGATTTGGATGTGGTCTTTGGATTGTGTTTTGCAGCTGTGTTTCCAATGTTTATGAAAGGTCTTACTCTTTTTCCTTATTCATGGTTTTGCCTAAGTGGTTTTACATGATAAGGTTTTTTAAGGAGAAGACTTTCATTATTGTGGCTCCTGTTTCTGCTTATTCTGTTAATGTGTATACTGCTATTGTGGATGAGGCTTATGGTCTGCATATCTCATGGATTTGGCTTTGGTGTGAGGATGTATTGATGAATCAGAATGCTAGTTTATTGATGTTGTTGGTTATATTAGATTTAGAATGTATGGTATCTCCCAATCCATTAGTAGTTGCAGTTTGCTTCCTTTTAGTCTTCTCATATGGTGATGTTTGGGTGTACATTGGTTGGTCCCTTTGTATTACTCCATGTATTCAGAGTATGAGTTTGGCTATAGGTAAAGCTGTTGGAGCTGCTTTCTATTATGGTTTGGGGTGCTTTAGTATTTTGCCGTTGGATTATTGTAGTGTATTGCTCAATTTGGAGTAGCCCAAATTGATATGTTTTTTGATTCCATAGGCAAGTGTGGAGTTGTATAGGGTTTGTCCTTGCAATCTCTTCCTTGTGCTATTTGTTTTGTAAATACTCTTTTTTGGTTTTATTCTATTTACCTTTTCCTTGGAAAAAAAAAGATTCAAGCATAAAATATGTATGCCAAATATGGAACAGGCTCAAATCCTCACTATTTAATGGAAAGGGTTACAAAATGTGCTAGCTCATGTTATCGATCCCAGAATGGCTTGCAATATTAATCGGGACACATCTCAACGTTTCAAAAATTACCAATTTTTACCAGTGGATAGGTCCAGTTATTCTAATATGTTATATTCTAAGAATGGCAAATAACTAGATCACAAGGGCAACAAAATTTAAAATTTAGCTGGAAATTTATAGTTTATTCTTATTTTCCTATTCAACCCCCCCCCCCCACACGTAAGTTAAGCATTGTCCTCAATGTGATAAACGAACTTAAAAGTATGAAAATATGGAAATAAGAGAATGAACCATATTTTCCGTCTTTTTCATGATTCTTCATCCAATCATCCAAGTATCGTCATCATTACCTGTAGAAATCACAAACAAATAAACAAAAAAATACGACATGTTTTATTAAAATTAGTGATACATTCCCACACTTAAGTTCAACCAAGTGGTTTAAACTGTGGGGTACAGTCACTGAAAACAAGATAAGAATCAAAATTCACAAATACACGGGTTGCCTCCCGAGAAGCGCTTATTTTATTAACGAGTCCTCAGCACAACTCAAACTTCGTATTGTCTATGTTGGTGCAATCTTTTGTTTCTTCCTTGGAATATACACCACGTTTCCTATCACAATTCCTTCTCCGGTTTCATCTATATCTTCCAATTTAACTTTTTCCCATGCCCGAGGAAGAGCATCATAGATAAAACCAGTTTCATGTGCCTAGGGCATCATTTCTTTGTAGGTGTTTGGAAAAGGGGACATGAATGTGATAGCTTCGTATTCAGATTCAGGCGGAATTTCTTTAGTAGAAATTTTATTCATTTGCTCCTTATCATAATACAATTTAGTTCGGTGCCCATTAACAATGAAACTTCCACCGTGTTTGTCATAAAGTTCGACATATCTGGATGGAAATCCATGTTTCACTATATAAGGTCCTAACCATTTTGGTTTAAGCTTAGGAGCTTTGAACTTGTATTTCATATTGAAAAGCAGAACTTTATCTCCAACTTTGAATTCTTTTCTAATTCTAAGATTTCTATCATGATATTCTTTGGTTCTGGCTTTGTATAGCTTGGAATTTTCGTAGGCTTGAAGCCTTAATTCATCGAGTTCATGCAATTACAAGAATCTCTTTTCTCCAGCTACCTTGAGATCGGGGTTACAACTTCTCAATGCCCAGTAAGCACGATGTTCGATTTCGAACGACAAATGACATGTTTTTCCATACAAAAGTCTATATGGTGTTGTGCCAATAGGAGTTTTGTAAGCCGTGCGAAAGGTCCATAGAGCGTCATCGAGTTTTCTCGACCAAACGGAAGGATTGTCTTTAACCGTTTTTTCGAGTATTCTTTTCAAAGCTCTATTTGTATTTTCGACTTGTCCACTGGTTTGTGGATGATAAGCTGTGGCGAAATGATGATGAACTCCATATCGTTTCATGATTTTGTCCATTTGTTTGTTACATAAATGGGTTCCTCTATCAATGATTAAAGCTTTAGGGATTCCATAACGAGCAAAAAGCTTTTTGAGAAAATTGACAACAACTCGTGCATCATTAGTGGGTAAAGCTCCAGCTTCAGCCCATTTGGAAACATAATCGATTACAACGAGAATATATTCATATTTGTGTGATTTAGGGAAGGGTCCCATGAAATCAATTCCCCAAATATCGAATATTTCGCAGACTTGAATGCTCTTTTGAGGCATTTCGTCTCTACGAGAAAGGCTACCGGATCTTTGGCAAGCATCGTAGTTTTGAACAAGAGTATAAGCTTCTTTGACAATTGTCGGCCAATAGAATCCAGCATCAAAAACTTTTTTAGCTGTGGTGGTAGGACCATAGTGTCCCCCAGTTGGGCCATGATGGCATTCATCAAGAATTTTGCTAGTTTCAGCACTAGAAACACATCTTCGGACCATTCTGTTAGTGAAAATATTACGATATTTAAACTAAACGGTTTCTTCGGTTTTAATAATGAAAAATATGTAACTTGTAATGCATAACGTAAAATGCGCAAGTTACTTGTAAACATAAATCATCAATGCATACTTACATCAACACCTCTCGACGTCTAAAGTATGCTTCAACAAAGTCGTAGATTTCCATCCCGACGTAAATCACTCAAGGTATGGACAAACAAATCTACTACTTGACAAATGATCAAAGGATTATATTTTTCTAAACTTCACAATTTTAATGTGATAAAACGTTTTTTCAAAAATATATTTTACAAATTATTTTTGAATTAAAAAGAAATGTTTTATTTTGAAAAATAAGTTTGAAATTCATAACTGCCAATTTTCCCCTCAAATTAGCTCCAAAACTTCCCCAAATAAACCTTCACCACTAAAAACAAAATTTGGAGCGTCTCTGTCTGGGACGGTACCACGGTACCACTCAATTTAGTGGTACCGTCCCCCTGTAACGGTTAAATTTCTCTTTGCCTATAGATAGTGGACCATTTTACACTTCCAACTTGATTTTCCCAGCCACTTTTCTATGGTTTAATCCCTTCTTAGTTAGATCACTTTCTTTGATCATTTAGAGAGTCTTAGTTTGTTTTAGAGTGATCCAATCATCCATTCAAATGATCACCTTCATTCCTTTTCTAGTCCAAGAGAAGAACACAAAGTATCAAGAAGATACAAAGTGTTAGAGTCATTGAGTAGTGCACTTGCATTACTAGTTGTAAGCTTGTTGTATCTTGATATACATCAAGTAGTCATTAGCTTTTGTTTAGTCTTGTGAGAGTGCATCATTGTGATCTTGTTGAGATCTTGGAGATCTCTTGTAGCTAGTGAGCTTGTGTGTTGATCAAGTGGATCAACGGTAGATCGGGTAGATCGTGTAGGTTGTGTTGATTGTGTGATTTGTGAAGATCTGGTAGATCGTGAGTAGATCGGGTAGATCGAGTGTAGATCATGTGGATCTTGAAGCTTGTGTAATTTGTGAGGATCGGGTAGATCGTGGTAGATTGGTACTAGCTAAGATTAGTACTCGACATTTAGCTTAGTGTCGGAAAATAATGTAAGCGACGTTGTATGATTTTCTACGCCGAGAATGGAGCTTATTGATTAGTGAAGTAACTCTCGAGTTGGGTACTCGGGGAGTGGAGTAGGGCGAAGAGGAGCTTCATGACCGAACCACTATAAATCGCCGTGTCCGGGTTTGCATTTTCTTTAGTTATCTCTTTGCCTTTAGTTTTGCATTTACCGCTTTGAATTTATATTTTGCATTGCATTTATATTTGTGTGATTCGTTGCTCACATTGTGTTAGTTATGTTTGTGCGATAAGTATGTCTAAGTTTGTGTTATTGTGACATGCCTTATTTGTTGCCTTATTATATCTCTAGTTCTTGTAATACTAGAGTTGACACTTTTCATATTACGTCAAACTTGATTGGTCATTTGATACAAAAGTTTTAAGTTTTTAATGGAAACGTATTCATCCCCCTCTACGGTTTCCACAATTGGTATCAGAGACAGGTTACTCAAATTTTTAAAACAAATGGTTTCAAAATTGAGTACGATCCATGTATCAAATTGCCCATGAAGTTGGATAAATATATGAAAAGTATTTACTTGCTTAATACTTACAAGTTTTGTTGTTAAGTATACTTTGTCATGCTAGCTTGAAGGTTTTCTTAAACAAATAAAAGAAAAGAATTTGTAAGTGTCCGGTTATATCTTTAGAAAGAGTTGTAAAGTCATGCGGTTTTGAAAGCAGCGTTTGGGAAAACTATTTGTCTTATAGTAAAAGTATTTTCGTAAATGATTTTCTTAGTCCTAAACGTGGAAATGTTACTTAATATATATTTTATATGTTCGGTATCTAGTTTATTAAGTTTTAAATCTTTTCATTACAAATACTTGTTTGCAATGAGAAAATTGGTTTCTGTCAAAACTGAAACATCAGGTCACGGCACCGTTAAATACAACAGACGGTACCATTAAATATGGACGGTACTGCTAAATTTAACGGTACCTTCGTCTGATTTTCATAATTGGGTAATTTTCATAAATTCGTATAAAATCAACCGTAAGTCCGTAGGAGTCGTGCCACCTATCGTTTTAAACGAAATCGAGTCTACTTTCATTTAAAAATACTTTTAGGAAATGATTGTAAAGTAAAATTTACAAGAGTCTTTGATTCGTAATATAGAGTCTTTTCCGGTCAAGCCGATTGTGCAAATTTTTGGTCAAATTACAAAGAGAACATCACACGTTGATGTATTTATGTTTTCAAAGTGTTGAACTTGATCAAATTTTGAAAAGGGGTGGAAAATAATTCATTTTTAAAATAAAATCAAGCTTAGTATACATTGTTATACTTAATACACAAAATGACGATAAGTATTTTTGTGTGTTATGCTAAATGATTATTTGTCTTTCTCTATATCTTAGTACTGTTAGTTAATATTTTTGTACGCTTATTGTTATCTTTAGTTTAGCTAATTTTATCTATAAGCATAAGTGTCTTTCATGCCTTGTTGCTATGTGTCGGTTATAAGTTTCTCAGCTTATGCGTCAATAAGACTTAGACTAGACTTCCTGCACTAAGTTGCGTAATTGATTTTGCATTGCATATAGGCATAGACCACTTTTCTTGCATATGTATTTTCGACATCTTGCAAGTGTTAGGATGCTTTAGTAACCTTCTTAGGAATGGAAACTAAGTTGGTTGATCATGTGCGTCGAAAGATATTGTCTTACACAATTATTTTTCCAAAGTTTAAGTATAAAAAGTATATCACCTCAAAATACTTAACACTTTCATTAAATCTGTAACATGATCGCAAAAACATCACATCTTCGTGTTTTGCTTGACCATGGGTTATCTAAACAAGACAAAAGATCATATTAATGCATTAGTATTTAAGTAAAAGAAAATGTATTAAACTTGCATTGATATAACACACATACAAAATGTTTTAAACATTTATTATTTTATGTATGTTGTATAAAAACAGTTAAAATAATTATTTTTATACTAATGAGGTGTTGAAAAACTAAGAATATTATTCTTAAGAATATAAATAGTTTTTCACAAATAAAATAAATGACAATATCGAAGTAGTAACTTAGTATGTCATTAACCTCACACATACTACTCGTATTAGAATAAATGGAACACATTCCCTAAATTTTTATTTTCTTTTTAAAAGGAGTGATCGTGAGAGTCAAGAAAGATTTCGAGTACATATCAATTCATTATTCAAATTATGATTGATGTCATCATCGAATCTAATTGACAAGTTTTCGAGTATGGACATGAATTGGAGTCGTTATTTGTCTAGCTTCAAGATAACATCAAAATATAACGAAATATATTATCTTGAATCTACATACTCAATCACACTCGGTTGTTATGAGAATAATCACGTCCTCTAAAGACGAAAATAATATGCATCGGATCATAACTCACACTTGTGTTGAAGATGTCATATTGAGTCTTCTTGTCCAATGGTTGTGTTCCAAACATTAAACTAATATGTTTAAAAGATGCATAAAATACACAACTAAGTAGGATTGACAACTTGGATGTTTCATCCGAAATATTCAAGTAATTTACTTTGCAATGCAATTAGTAAATGTGTCATTTCCGAAAAACCAAACACGAGCAAACAAACAACATATGTAAACTTTGCTCATGAACGACTCAACACTCAATATCACATGTCAAGTAAAAGTGTCACAAATAATATGTTATTAACAATTATGTAAGTCATCAATCTTTGAGAATATCACATGTATTTCTCTTATCAAAAGATTGACAAAGGATAACTTATATCCTACGCATCTTGTTTTCTTTGTGACATGAATGGTTATGTTACAAGAGAATACATTGCATCTTGTTAACAAATATAGGATATTAGAGTTGAATAATAACCTAATATAACATGTGTCATTGCATAAACAAGTAAAATTGGTCATACACTAAAATACTTGTTTCACTAAGTATTCGTAAGAGTAATAAGTTTCCTCTTAGAAAAGCATATTTATTGAAAAATACAATATGTCTCATTTCAAATTTAATACTCACAAGATCTATTGAGGTAAATAACCTTTACTAGATTCTTCTTTCAAGATATGTTAAGGAGCATTCTTGAAACACTCTCGATGTAGTAGATTCTACATTGTATCACATTAGAGCATTTCTTGGTTCTAGGAAACCAAATCATGCTAAAATAACATGCAACAACTCAACAAACAAAGTTGTTATCCAAGAGATCATAAAATGCACCATCTCCACCAAATAACATCTAAATCTCAAACACGAAATTAGAACATTTCGTTTGCCTTTATTAGAAGTAGTGTAAGACATGTCATCTTCGTAATCGACTTTCGAAATACGATTAGTTGAGTCATATTAGGCCATGAATTAGCGAAATAAGCTAATATCATCTTTGCTATACTTCGATAGGCAAATATAGGAATTTGAATTTTCTAACATGAGAATGACTACTGGAGAACCTATCGCACTAGAAATTCAATTTGACCTAACGGTTGAATTGCTTCCAGGAGAGAAGTTGGGTTCGTGGTATAACCCGTAAAAATGGTCGTGTTTAGCCTGAATTGAGCACCACTAGTGATAGTCTCATACTCATTCTCTAACTCGAAAATTTTTCATTCCTACATTTGACTAGAGACAGTTTACATTGGTGAACTTTATCTCCCGTTAGGATTTCATTTTAAACAAGCGGTAATTAAGATCTTCCTTAGCAAACCTAGATTGCTTGCATCCCACATATGTGCTTCAAAATGATAACATGTTCTCATAAGATATGATTAAATGTCTTCATGATCTTATATTCTAAATGATTATCATGTTTTGCATGATGTTTGCATTTATTCCTTATGTGCATTTTACATGATTTGCTTGTAAATTTTGCACCCACACTATGTCCTTTTAACAAATTAGGAATTAGGTATGCCTATCACTATGAACCCTTAGAAGTCATATAGTCATACACTAGTGTCAAAACCTATAAGTTAAAGTAGTCGCAAAGTTGTCTTAATTCCCTTGTCATCACTTCGCCTTCTTCCAAGTAATACACCCTTTTGTCATGGGAAGGTTAGATACAAACCTAGTAGAACTCGGAGTAGGCTTGACAACTTAAATATTTCATCCAAAATATTCAAGTAATTTTAACTTGCGATCGCAATTGTTAAAAGTCATATCCGAAACATCTTATTCAAAGCCTTTTGACAACATATGTTAAAACGCTCATCCAAATGCCCAAAGCTAACATCAACCTTTGGATGACAAAGAACTCACAAGTTACTACATAAGTGATTAGTAGTTCCTTTCATCCTCGTGTGAATATACACTCCTCAAGACCAAGTATATTCATTTCCGCTAGTTCTTCCTATCCCCATAGGTTTGTCATCGTGGTTTGTCTTCAAGCTCACCTCATAGTTAATGAGGATTGAACTTATCCATTAGCTTTAGGATAGAAAACAAACCATCACCCTATCTTGCCAAGAGTATGTTAATACTCTCTTTCTTCCGAATCGTGTCTTATGACTATTTAAATATTTCATTGGAAATATTGAGGTCATCCTTCATGTTTCGTCTAATGACTATTTAAATATTTCACTGGAAATATTATAGTCATCTCTTGTGTCTCATCTTATGACTTTATAAATATTTCACTGGAAATGTTGAAGTCTTATCTTGTGTCTCGTCTCATGACTTTTTAAATATTTCATTGGAAATATTAAGTCATTCTTCACATCGCTCTAATGACTATCTATATATATTTCCTTGGAAATATAAAAGTCATATCTTCTCGTCTAGGACTACCGTTCATCTCGTAAAAAGAATTTATTAGGTATAAACTCTCTCCTTGTGTCGAAAAGTCTCACTAATCTATCTTCTGATTCCTCAGCCTTTTATCTTTTCACTTCCGCATGGTACTAAAAACATCATATGTTTAGTTACTTCCGTATCCATTATCTTCTCAACTTATCTACACTTTTCAACTTTCGTTCTACACTACCAATGCTTCCGCATCCCACTCATCTTCCTCATACCTCAAGCCAAGAACTGCTAGGATAAGTTGAGATAACCCTTCTTCATCAACATAGATAACCCCACTAAAACCTTATCACTAACCTCACAACCTTGAAGATTTTATCTTCTTAACCCTTAGGATATCTCCACGTAATCACATGCCTCATCATATGAGTGTTCTTTTAGAATATTCACAATGATTGAGAAGAGTTACATGACTTCAAATGTGAAGTTTATTGTGTGCTATCCACCACTTGTCATAACGTTACTAAGTTGATCGCTTCCGTCAACGTTTGTTTTCCTCTTTAGTTTTGATTTGTTTTTCAAACACATCTTGTCCGGATGGTCATAGATTAAGGGGGAGCGAAAACACACTCATATAGTCTTTCAACAAACACTCTCAAGAACACACAAATGTAGTTCTTACTCTCAAGAAAACTTCCATTTAGATGCCTAGAACTAGGCTGCACAGGAAAATTCGTGACATCAAGGTCACGGTACCATTAATTAGGCCACGGTACCGTTAAATTTAATGGTACCGTGCAACATTTAGTGGTATCGTGCCCCTGTTTGACGAATTTTCACTGTTTCCTTTAGATCCCTGCATCCCTAACCTCAAAAACCTGCAAAATTTTGCAAAAATACGAACACAACTAACACAATATGAGCAACGAATCACACAAATATAAATGCAATGCAAAATATAAATGCAAAGCGGTAAATGCAAAACTAAACGCAAAGAGATAAGTAAAGAAAATGCAAACCCGGACACGGCGATTTATAGTGGTTCGGTCACGAAGCTCCTCTTCGCCCTACTCCACTCCCCGAATACCAACTTAAGAGTTACTTCACTAATCAATAAGCTCCATTCTCGGCGGAGAAAACCATACAACATCGCTTACATTATTTTCCGACACTAAGCTAAATGTCGAGTACTAATCTTAGCTAGTACCAATCTACCACGATCTACCCGATCCTCACAAATCACACAAGCTTCAAGATCCACATGATCTACACNTGTTTAGTTACTTCCGTATCCATTATCTTCTCAACTTATCTACACTTTTCAACTTTCGTTCTACACTACCAATGCTTCCGCATCCCACTCATCTTCCTCATACCTCAAGCCAAGAACTGCTAGGATAAGTTGAGATAACCCTTCTTCATCAACATAGATAACCCCACTAAAACCTTATCACTAACCTCACAACCTTGAAGATTTTATCTTCTTAACCCTTAGGATATCTCCACGTAATCACATGCCTCATCATATGAGTGTTCTTTTAGAATATTCACAATGATTGAGAAGAGTTACATGACTTCAAATGTGAAGTTTATTGTGTGCTATCCACCACTTGTCATAACGTTACTAAGTTGATCGCTTCCGTCAACGTTTGTTTTCCTCTTTAGTTTTGATTTGTTTTTCAAACACATCTTGTCCGGATGGTCATAGATTAAGGGGGAGCGAAAACACACTCATATAGTCTTTCAACAAACACTCTCAAGAACACACAAATGTAGTTCTTACTCTCAAGAAAACTTCCATTTAGATGCCTAGAACTAGGCTGCACAGGAAAATTCGTGACATCAAGGTCACGGTACCATTAATTAGGCCACGGTACCGTTAAATTTAATGGTACCGTGCAACATTTAGTGGTATCGTGCCCCTGTTTGACGAATTTTCACTGTTTCCTTTAGATCCCTGCATCCCTAACCTCAAAAACCTGCAAAATTTTGCAAAAATACGAACACAACTAACACAATATGAGCAACGAATCACACAAATATAAATGCAATGCAAAATATAAATGCAAAGCGGTAAATGCAAAACTAAACGCAAAGAGATAAGTAAAGAAAATGCAAACCCGGACACGGCGATTTATAGTGGTTCGGTCACGAAGCTCCTCTTCGCCCTACTCCACTCCCCGAATACCAACTTAAGAGTTACTTCACTAATCAATAAGCTCCATTCTCGGCGGAGAAAACCATACAACATCGCTTACATTATTTTCCGACACTAAGCTAAATGTCGAGTACTAATCTTAGCTAGTACCAATCTACCACGATCTACCCGATCCTCACAAATCACACAAGCTTCAAGATCCACATGATCTACACTCGATCTACCCGATCTACTCATGATCTACCCGATCTTCACAAATTACACAATCAACACAACCTACACGATCTACCCGATCTACCTTTGATCCACTTTGAATCTTCTTGATACTTTGTGTTCTTCTCTTGGACTAGAAGAGGAATGAAGGTGATCATTTGAATGGATGATTGGATCATTCTAAAATAAGCTAAATGATCAAAGAAAGTGATCTAACTAAGAAGGGATTAAACCAGAGAAAAGTGGCTGGGAAAATCAAGTTGGAAGTGTAAAATGGCCCACTATTTGTCTATTTATAGGCAAAGGGAAATTTGACCGTTACAGGGGGACGGTACCACTAAATTTAGTGGTACCGTGGTACCGTCCCAAACACAGACGCTCCAAATTTTGTTTTTAGTGGTGAAGGTTTATTTGGAGAAGTTTTGGAGCTAATTTGAGGGGAAAATTGGCAGTTATGAATTTCAAACTTATTTTTCAAAATAAAACATTTCTTTTTAATTCAAAAATAATTTGTAAAATATATTTTTGAAAAAATGTTTTTCACATTAAAAATGTGAAGTTTAGAAAAATATAATCCTTTGATCATTTGTCAAGTAGTAGATTTGTTTGTCCATACCTTGAGTGAGCTACGTCGGGATGGAAATCTACGACTTTGTTGAAGCATACTTTAGACGTCGAGAGGTGTTGATGTAAGTATGCATTGATGATTTAAGTTTACAAGTAACTTGCGCATTTTACGTTATGCATTACAAGTTACATATTTGTCATTATTAAAACCGAAGAAACCGTTTAGTTTAAATAGCGTAATATTTGCACTAACAATCTCCCCCTTTTTGATGATGACAAATATGTAAACCGTAACACACAGTAAAATTTGAAAGTTACCTGTTTACACTCCCTTCTCCCCCTTTTGTCGAAGCAAAAAGGTAGTCTCCTCGAGATCTCCCTTGAATTCACTATCTACTCCCCCTTATTGCACTACTATCCTTTCTCCCCAGAAAGACGAGCTTGCATCATCCTAGTGAAGTCTTCTATCACCACTATTTGAAAGACTCCATGCTATGTATTCAAATACTCCGTGCTATGGTGATTGAATCCCTTTGTTTATTTACTTTAGTATCTATCGGATCCATGCATCAAATTCATACAAAGGCTTTTCCTACATCAAGGGTTAGCTTCATGCAACATAATATATAAAAGAATAGGAGCAAAATATTAGGGATAAAATACACATAGCAAGACATGCAATGGTTAAACTATGTCAGTGACAATCCTGTGGTGGTAGGACCATAGTGTCCCCCAGTTGGTCCATGATGGCATTCATCAAGAATTTTTCTAGTTTCAGCACTAGAAACACATATTCGGATCTTTCCATCGGGGCACATTTTGAAAAGATAAGGTTCTTCGCAATAATAATGTTTTAGATCCGAAAAGAATTTACTTCGTTGGGCGTGAGTTAAACCTTTCTTAAGAATATTCCCAACAAGGTAATTTGCAAAATCTGCAAACCATGGTATTTCTTTTTCATCAACCGTATCTATGGTCATGAGAGTTTCATCTGGAAAATAATCATCGATTTCGTTTTCCTTCAATTCTTCCAAATGTGGATTCTCAAGACGAGACAAATGATCAGCATCGAGATTTTCTGCTCCTTTCTTATCTTTTATTTCGATATTGAACTCTTGGAGTAGTAAAATCCAACGGATAAGACGCGGTTTTGCATCTTGTTTGGTAAACAGATATTTGAGTGCTGAGTGATCAGTAAACACGATTGTTTTGGAAAGCACAAGATAAGATCTGAATTTGTCGAATGCAAAAACTACGGCTAACAATTCTTTCTCCTTAACCGTATAATTTTGTTGGGCGTTGTTGAGTGTTTTACTAGCAAAGTATATAGGACAGAAATGTTTTCCTTCATGTTGTCCTAAAACAGCTCCGACAGCAAAATCGCTCGCATCGCACATAAGTTCAAATGGTAGTGACCAATTAGGTGAAACCATGATCGGGGCACTAGTCAATTGACTTTTCAGTGTTTTGAAAGCTTTAATGCAATCTGCATTAAAGTCAAAAACAGAATCTTAATCTAGAAGTTTTGTCATAGGACGAGATATTTTGGAAAAATCTTTGATGAAACGTCGGTAAAAACCGGCATGTCCTAAAAAACTTCTAACGGCTCTAACGTTAGTTGGAGGTGGTAATTTGGTGATAACATCGATTTTTGCTTTATCAACCTCCATTCCTGAACTCGAAATTTTGTGTCCTAGCACAATTCCCTCAGTTACCATGAAATGGCATTTTTCCCAATTGAGAACGAGATGTGCAGCTTCACATCTTTCAAGCATTTTATCGAGATTAGAAAGACAAGCTTCAAATGAGTCTCCAAATACTGAAAAGTCATCCATGAAAAATTCCATAGATGTTTCAAGTATGTCTTGGAATATAGCAATAATACGCCTTTGAAAAGTTGCGGGTGCATTACAAAGACCAAAAGGCATACGCCGATAAGCGTAAGTTCCAAAAGGACATGTGAATGTGTCTTTTCTTGATCGGAAGGATCAATGGGGATTTGGAAATATCCTGAAAAACCATCAAGGAAACAAAAGTACTTGTTCCCTGCTAATCTCTCAAGCATTTGATCCATGAAAGGGAGAGGAAAATGATCTTTTCTGGTGGCTTTGTTTAATTTTCTGTAATCAATACATACTCGCCATACAGTGACTGTTCTAGTAGGAACTAATTCATTCCATTCGTTGGTCACAACAGTCATTCCTCCTTTCTTCGGAACACAGTGAACTGGACTCACCCAAGGGCTATCTTCGATAAGGTAAATAATTCCAGCGTCAAGAAGTTTGATGATTTCTTTCTTGACAACTTCTTTCATATTGGGGTTGAGTCGACATTGTCTTTCCACAACGGGTTTAGCACGTTCTTCGAAATTGATTTTGTGTTTACAGAAATCAGGGCTAATTCCTGGGATATCAGAAGTTTTCCACGCATAAGCGCGTTTATGCTTTTTAAGAACAGAAATGAGACTTCTTTTCTGTTTATCATTAAGCAACGAAGATATGACTACTGGAAGGAGTGAATTTTCTTCCAAGTAAGCATACTCAAGATTATTGGGAAGTAGTTTAATCTCAAGATCAGTTGGTGGTTCTTGAAGAGATGTTTTGATCCTCATTTGATCATTGATAGTGATTTCCTCAAAATTCTCTTCCACTATTTCTCCTTTTTCAATTTCTTCGACATCTTCTTCGAATTTTACTTCCATAAACTCAGCGAATTCTTTATCAAAATCCGTATCATTTATTTTCTCGGAAATAGTCATGAACGGATCATAATCGTCAAGTAATGCATCCAAATCTTCTTCAGTGACTTCATCGATTACATCAATGTTAAAACATGTGTCATCAGTGGAATAAGGATATTTCATTGCTTTATCGATTAGAAAGGTAATNGAAACCCTAAAACCTAATTAATTATGAATTTGACCTAAAAGTTACTATAAATGGCAGGAACCCTAAAATCAGTTATAAACTTAATAAATGAATCAGTTATGACATTAAATGAACGTATAAGTAATTTGTGTTATTATAATTCATGTAGATCTGGTGAAGTCGGAGTGATTCCCTTCTTACGTCCTTTATTTCTTTATGCTTATTGATTGTAAGGTACATATATTCTATCCCTTTTCAGTAGGGATGTTCTCATGACTTCTTTATCCTTGACTTTTATTCGTTTGCTATGATATGAACCCTTTGATATGAACCCTTTGCTATGATCATTTTGTTATGATCCCTTGATATGATCCCATTGTTATGATCCCTTTTGATATGATCCTTATTTGTTAATGTTCAATTGATTATTCATCAAATACTTTATTCTATCATTGCATGTGCTATGCCTAATATGTTGCCCATATTTGTAGCTGGCCATGGGGAGTCTATGGCCGTACCATTGATGCACCAATGGTAACGACGCTGTCAGTCGAGGCGGGTTTTTGTCCACTGTGTTCCCATTTGATTTGTATTGCTATATATAGCGCACCTGGCCCGTGTATATTATATGTATGTTTAGTCTAGAACTGGCATATGTATCTCTGTTCTGAAGGGAGCGTATGGATGCATCCTAGTTATTGTTATGTGATATGATATGTATATGTTTGTGAATGGACTCGAGTGTGTGCAATACACCCCATTTCACTCTGTGGTACATTGAGCTAGCTACTCCAAGTACAATCTGATTGTTGGGCATTTCCTTTGTTATTGACTTTTCATATACTCTTCATAATATTGTTTGATCTTTTATCATATGTACCATATCCTTATCTTGTTCAACAGGTTCTTTCGGATTTGTAACAACCCACAAAATCTCATCACTATCATGCCCATTACAAATACCTATAGTAGGTATTTCACAGGTAAATTTTTGCTTTTTATGTGCATTCATTACTTGCATGACTCTCTAGACTTGCCCATGTATCCTCACAAGCCAAATAACTCAACACTCACACCCTATAAACCCCTGGTATGTCAAGCATAAGATCACAACAACACCACAATAAGTAAATTTACCAATCTAACATACTAAACTTACCACAAAACCATAATTAACCCTAAATAAACCCTAATTAGGTCTATGTGCTTACTAAACCCTATATGCTTAGTTAAACTAGTTTGAAAGTGTCCAAGGCTTAAGTATGAGTTACCCTAGGAACATTAGGATACTTTAAGACCCTTAGGCACTAGTAGAACCCATTAGAGCTTAGGTACAAGTCCCTTAGGCATAAAACCATAACTATGTTATAACTTCCCAAAAACTAGGTCAAACCTTCCCAAATCTTTCTCATAAACTACCACCACTTAGTATAAACCCCTTAGGACTTATGATTAGCCACTAGACACTCTTAGGAACCTAACTTAGGCACTAAACCCTAGGCTAAAGCCTAAACTCACTCTAGGCAAAACTAGGTTAGAACTAGACCTAAACCTTAAAACTAAGTACCTTAAGCACCTCAAACCTTACAACCAAGCACCCTAGCACCTCCCCTTAACCAACCTAGCACCCTAGCACCTTACAAGCACCCAAGCAAGGAGGTGCATCACCTCCTTGTCACCACCTTCACCCCGCGGTCTCTTCTCCCCCACGCAAACCCTAAACCGCCTTATACACTAAACACACACCTTGTGTTAGAGTGATACTTTGAGTTTTATTATTAAGCACGCGGAATATACTTAAAAATACTTAGAATATGAATTGTATGATGTAATGTAAGTGAGAACAGTTGTAAGTTTAACACAAAGCTTCAATATTCTTGATAATAATACGAGTGATCTTGCTTATCACTATGGTTACANCTAAACCGCCTTATACAGCCGCCTACCTGTCCCCTAGCTCCTCTTAGTCACCTTATAGCCTAGCTTAGTCACCTCCACCCCCCCTCGACACCTCCTAGTCCTGTTACTTGCTCACCAAGGCCATCGAGTAGTATAAATACCCCCCGTCTCCTCTCATTTCATTCACACCTCTTCCCCTCTCTTTACCTTCAATACTCTGGTCTTGGTAGCAGTACAAGGGTCATAGGAAACTTAGAAGTCGAGTGGTATAGGCCTTGCATGCTTGTCGAGTTTAGTTTTGCCCTAGAAAACCCTAAACACCCTCGTTAACCTTTCCCTAGCCAAGTAAACTTTCATTTCTTGTTATTTTAGCTTTAGATTAGTCCTAGGATAGTATTAGGTTGCCTTAGAACCCATAGGATCCCTTGCCTAAGCCTTGAACACTAGAACTAGTTAGTTTTCTTTTTAATACCCTAAATAAAGTCGAATTGCCTTTTATGTGCTATAAGTCTTTTCCATAAGCCTTAAGCTAGTTTAGATTACTTAGATAAGCTAATATTAGTTAAACATAAGCTAGTAAACCTTTTTGTTTCATAAAAATATAGTTTGCATGGAATTAGGACTAGTTTTGCAAAGTTTTCCATGCATAAGGGTATATATGGTAATTTCTGAAAATATAGAGTCTAGGGACTATTTTTGACATTTCTTAGAAGTTATAAGTATAAGGACCCTTTTTTCAAAGTTATAAAACCCTAGGATAAAAAGTTAAAAAGTTATAAACTTAAAAGGACTAGTTTTGCAAAAGTTATAAAGTTAAGGGTATAAATGGTAAATATAGAAAACTTATAAGTCCAAGGGTCATTTCTGTCATTTTTCTAAAATATATAAGTATAGGGACTAATAGTGTTAAGTCTAGATAGTTATAAACCTAAGTATTATAAGTATTATAAGTCTAGGGTAGATTTTGTAAATATACTAAACTTAAAGGGTATAAAGTAAACTATTTCATATATATAGCAAACCTATTTTAAAGTTAGAAGCATAACACAATACTAGGGAACTTCATGTGAGGAGTACTATGTGGATATTTCGTTCTGACGAGTTTGTTGGGTTTACGATTTAAAGTGCCCTGACTCCTCAAACGATTATTGCATATACTTCTGAATTATGATGGCCCAAACAGTGTTATGTTATAACTAAACCTTAATAACAACATGACTCAATAGTAAGGAGCTTCATGTGAGGAGTATTAATTTCTGAATTATGATGGCCCGAACAGTATTATGTTGATAACATAATACAATAGTAGGGAGCTTCATGTGAGGAGTCTTATACTTCTGAATTGTGATGGCCTGAACGGTGTTGTGTTATATCTAAAACTCTAAGAACCCTAAGAATAATTACTTAAGAAACATAAACTAAACAAATAAAGCTTGACATACATCCACAACTACAACAACATCAGGATACGTGAGTAAGGCAGTCTAGTTTCCGAGTCACTCTTTGCACTAGTTAGAATTCCCTAAGCCAAGGTGAGTATTCATAGCCTCACACCTTTTAAATGCTTTCTAAATGCTTTCCAAACCCTGTGAGGGGGATACATGCTACTTGCTTTAAACCGAATACAAGTCTTTTTCTTTGGTTGTTGCACGAGTAAACTAACTGCCACCACTACATAACTAAAATTCATGAATCTAATCGTTTGGGATATTTTACCCACGCGAACGTGAGTATAGTTGATAGATCTATCGGAGTTTGACAACTCCCGTTGGTATTAACACCTCTTTGGGTGGTACCAATAAGTACTATACTTGAACCCACTAAAGGATTAACTTTGGCAAGTTATCCTTCACATCCCCTCATGTTGGGTCTGCAGCCCACATGACCCGGATTGTTAACGTGTGGTTCATGAGCTTAGTGCAACATACCCCACTCCTGATAATTGTGCATGCATCACAATTATCACACACACACAACATTTTCCTAGATGGGTGTAACAACGTAGCCCAGGGAACTTGTATTCACTAACACTTAAACCTATGATTCTCACTCAACACCTAGTGTTGACTTTTTAAGCATGTATCCTAGGTATACCATTATGGAGACATGACAGGAGAAGGCACTGAACTCGGAGGACTTTCAATCTTGTTATCATTCCTACACTATTTCACACTTAGATTCACGGGACCTCACCTTAATAAAACTCTGATATTTTAATGAATGATAACATATTTATAAAAACGTCTCTTTTCGAGTCGTTTTCTATTATTGTAACTGTGATTCCATGAAGTAATACCCCAACCCTAAATCCGCAGCGAAACGTGAAAATGGGGGTGTTACAGATTGGTATCAGAGCATCAGTTGTAGAGAACAAAGTCAAAACCTAAACTTCAACTACTTTTCCTAAAGCCGAGAGAGTCCTCAGTGCCCCTGCCATCCTCCGTAATCATACATGCTAAGGTTAGTATAGTAATTGCCTGCCTAACTGCTAAATGATTTACAATATTTTTACTATTATATAGTTATGTCTACTCCCCGCTACTCTACCCCCGTCTCATCTAGTCTACATCCGGAGAATGATCTTTCCTCTTCGAATGTACTAGATTATTCCCCTAAACCCTACCTTCCCGATACCTTAGGAGACTTTAGGAATAGTTTAGATACACCTTAACCCTTAGGTTTTACACCTTTCATAGATAACCCACACTTAAAACACTT
>LBNU01003271.1:80665-103884 GCA_014162995.1 Artemisia annua
TATTTTTACTATTATATAGTTATGTCTACTCCCCGCTACTCTACCCCCGTCTCATCTAGTCTACATCCGGAGAATGATCTTTCCTCTTCGAATGTACTAGATTATTCCCCTAAACCCTACCTTCCCGATACCTTAGGAGACTTTAGGAATAGTTTAGATACACCTTAACCCTTAGGTTTTACACCTTTCATAGATAACCCACACTTAAAACACTTGAGAGATTTATATGCTAAGGCAACACCTTTAGCTCCCCTAAACCCTATTTTACACCCACCATTCCCCACATCTAGATTAGAACCCCATGGTTTCTTTCTCCCTAGAGAACCATGTATACCTAGGAACCCTATCCCTGCCTATACCCCTAGATATGACCTTAGGCAACCCTATACTTTAGATCTAACTCTTACTTAGTAAACCCTCCCATTTCATCTTGGAAAGATGAATTTGGAGAAAACCCTGCAAGGACAACTTTAAAAAACCAGGAAAATCAATTAGAGGAAAGTTTAAATAACTTAGATGAAATTTTCCTTGACCTTCTTGAGAAGATAGAAAAAGGTCATGATAATAACCTAGGTAATCAACCTGACTCTAGTAGTTTAAGAAATACCTTTCAAGAAACCCGTTTTAAGGTAGCTAAAATACAGAAAAACCAAATGAGACACCACCATAAAATAGCCTTTGCCCGTTTTAGGATATGCACTTTAGAAAAGATGATTGATGATGATGAGGAAAATCATCAATCAAACCTAGAAAATACAAACTCTTGAAATTAGGAAAACCTTAGAAAAACCCTAAGTAATATGCCTTTTATAACCTTAGGAAGTATGCCCTAGAATAATTAGTGCCTATAGGATATGTAAGATAGGAAATCAATAAAATAAGTTAGGTTTTAGAAACTACCTGGTGCCCCTCAATTAGGATAATTTAGATAAACTAGATTTAGGAATGCCTCTCCCCACCTTAGGTCATCCCTAACCTTATAGCAACCCCTAGGAATATAGACCTACCCCATAAACTATAACAAGTTGGATACTTGTTATAACCTACCCCGAACCCCTACCTCTAGGAACTTAGGATAAACCACCCCGATGCCTTAGATACATAGAATCTCAAAACTGTTTTAAGCTTCCCCTTATACTTTCTCCTTCCTAAAATCCAACCTTTCCAAACACTTCCCCTATCAATGGTGAGAATTTTTATTCTACACCATAGAGATCTGAATTCTTTCTCTTCCGATCTCTAAATCCTTACTACTTCCATAGCTTCCTTAAGTTATCATTCCTCTAGTTAGAGAATCTACCCCTAACTATTCCATATGCAAATATATGGTAATCATATATGAGCATAGTCCTATCCTTTACCTCTTTACTTCCTTAGATTACTATGATTCCCGAGTTAGTTTTCCCCTCCCTTCTTAGTAAAACCCGAACCATACTCTTTAGGATTCCTTTGCTTTAAGTTAGAAATAACTTTAGGATATCCCTAGAAAACATAAACTTAAGTATAGAATACCTTAGACACTAAGATAAGTTAGAAACCTTTGAGGAAATAGAAAAATAAGATTAGGAATCTTTGAGGTTTTATAGATTAGAAACCAAATCCCTACCCCGATAGATAGAAAAAATTAGGAATACATCCCTATAAGATAAGATATAGCCTAGCATAAGAATTCATTAAAGACATTAGGATTAGAACATAGGTTAGATATAAGGAATTTTAGGATTAAATATTAAACCTCCACCATAAACCATTAAACCCCTAGTTTAGGATAGACACATTAGCAAGCTTCTACCATTAAGGTACATAAGCAAGCTTCTACCATATAAGAATAGAGTATTCTTAAGGATATAGATCACCTAGACTTAGTAACCAACCTTTAGGATTTCCCGCATAACTATTAGGATTTAGAAACCCCTAGGAATATTACACCATTAGAACATCCCAGACCTACTCTAAAGAATTTATAACCTAAACTTAGAACTTGAGGTTATTAGCTATAACCAGAGATAAGAAATTTGATGATATTAGATCACATCTTAGGATTTGATATTTCTTAGGATATACCTTAGGAATTACACTTAGAAGATAACATGGATACTACCCTAACTGGTTTCAAGTACCTAGGAATAGTAATACTTATAATAATAGTGATACTCGCAGTAATAGACAACTTAAAACAAAAGAGAAAACCCGCAACCTTACCTAGGAATAGTGACACTCCTAGTAAAACATTAGGAAAGAAACCACTTAAACCTTCTTCCACTTTAGAACCCTCAACTTCAATAGAACCAAACACATAACCCTTAGAAGTTTAAGACTAGTTAGGAAAACTAGAAGAACCTTAGGGGGAAAACAAAACTTGGAGGAATCTAGTAAATCTTAAAAAAATTCCATTAGGATACTATCTTTACAGGTATCCTATACTTTTACTCCTTCGTTTAATCTTATCCTTCCATTTTAAACCATACTCTTCCGTTTCCCCACATCCTTTCATTCAACTTTCACTCTCCCGCCTTTTTGTACTCTCCCCATTTCGAATTTCATTCTTCCGCCTTTCTACTCTATCGTTCAAACCCACTCCTCTGTTATCCCTACCTCCTTCATACCTTCCTATTTCATCCCTTGCCTTCCTTCCTTCCTTTTCACTCTCTCCTATAAAAATTCACCCTTCCACTTTCATCCATCCTTTCACTCCTTTTCATCTTTTCGTTCCTCCGTCATTTTTCACTCTATTTTTCCTCCTCTATATTCTCTCTCTACCCCATCCTACAATGTTCTAAGAATTAGAACTTGTATTTCATGTTATATCGCAAGATTCTATTAGTTAGATCTTGTAAGAATATCTATGTCGAACTTTAATCCTCATTATGTTCGACTATGGTATTATACTATCTCACCTTGCAAAGGTTGCAAGAATGAGATAGCGTCCGTCACACTAGTCATAACATGGTATAGCTACCAGGTGATTAGTTGCTCAACAAAGAGGTTGTAGAACTAGCCACCATGACTAGAACTTGTCTCTGTCATGACTAGAACTTGTCTCCAAAACACTCTTGACCCACATTTCCTTAAATGTGGATCACTTTTTCCGTTTTTCGCCGATACTACTTAAGGACGATTTATGATGACTATTCTATAAAATGAATTAGGACGCTCTTTCAATTTAAGAAGAAAGTTATAAATCGAATGGATCATGAATTTATAAGCTCTTGCTTACAAGGATTGGGACGCCATTACTTGTAAGTAATGAGATATAAACAAATGAGACCAAGTATTTGGCACATGTACATACAATTCCTGCTCCGTTTGTACAACTCTTTCCTTTCCTCTTATCTTTCTCGACTCATTCTTTCCCCTACTCCTACGTTCATCANTCAATTTAAGAAGAAAGTTATAAATCGAATGGATCATGAATTTATAAGCTCTTGCTTACAAGGATTGGGACGCCATTACTTGTAAGTAATGAGATATAAACAAATGAGACCAAGTATTTGGCACATGTACATACAATTCCTGCTCCGTTTGTACAACTCTTTCCTTTCCTCTTATCTTTCTCGACTCATTCTTTCCCCTACTCCTACGTTCATCAAAATCTCGGGACGAGATTTCTTCTAAGGGGTAAGACTGTAACAACCCATAAAATCTCATCATTATCAATCGCATTACAAATACCTATAGTAGGTATTTCACTAGTAATTTTTTTTTTCTTTTTATGTGCATACTTACTTGCATGACTCTCTAGACTTGCCCACGTATCCTCACAAGCCAAATAACTTAACACACACACCCTATAAACCCCTGGTATGTCAAGAATAAGATCACAACAACACCACAATAAGTAAATTTACCAATATAACACACTAAACTTACCACAAAACCATAACAAACCCTAAATAAACCCTAATTAGGTCTATGTGCTTACTAAACCCAATATGCTTAGTTAAACTAGTTTGAAAGTATCCAAGGCTTAAGTATGANCCTTACTTGCATGACTCTCTAGACTTGCCCACGTATCCTCACAAGCCAAATAACTTAACACACACACCCTATAAACCCCTGGTATGTCAAGAATAAGATCACAACAACACCACAATAAGTAAATTTACCAATATAACACACTAAACTTACCACAAAACCATAACAAACCCTAAATAAACCCTAATTAGGTCTATGTGCTTACTAAACCCAATATGCTTAGTTAAACTAGTTTGAAAGTATCCAAGGCTTAAGTATGAGTTACCCTAGGAACATTAGGATACCTTAGGACCCTTAGGCACTAGTATAAACCATTAGATCTTAGGTACAAGTCCCTTAGGCATAAAACCATAACTAGGTTATAACTTCCCGAAAACTAGGTCAAACTTTCCCAAATCTTTCCCATAAGCTACCACCACTTAGTATAAGCCCCTTAGGACTTAGGATTAGTCACCAAACACTCTTAGGAACCTAAATTAGACTCTAAACCCTAGGCAAAACCCTAAACTCACTCTAGGTAAAACTAGGTTAGAACTATACCTAAAACTTAGAACTAAGCTACTTAAGCACCTCTAAACTAGCAACCAAGCACCCTAACATCTTACCTTAACCTAGAATACACCCTAGCACCTCTAAGCACCCAAGCAAGAAGGTGATGCACCTACTTGTCACCACCTTCAACCTCTCGACTCTCCATGACCACAATCGGTCTATGGCGCCCTCTAGCTACCTCCTAGCTCATCCTCATCATCACCTAGACCTGCCACGACCTCTCCCTAGCTCATCTTACTCACCTCCCCCCTCCTCAACACCTCCTACTCCCATTACTTGGTCGCTACTCCTCGTTACCCTATAAATACCCCTGTAACCTCTTCCTTTCAACCTCACACCTTCTCTTCTTTTTCACCACACATATTCTGGTCCTAGAGGTTGTACACGAGCTATAGTAGGTCTAGGAAACGAGCTAGCTAAGCCTTGCCCTTGTCGAGTTGTGGTTTGAGCCGAGAGAAGCCCTAGAAAACCCTAAACCCTCGTTAACCTTTCCCCGACCTAGGTAAGCCTTCATTTCTTGTTCTTTTAGCTTTATATTAGTCCTAGGATAGTATTAGGTTACCTTAGAACCCATAGGATCCCTTGCCTAAGCCTTGAACATTAGACCTAGTTAGTTTTCTTTTTAAAACCCTAAATAGAGTCGAAATGCCTTTTATGTGCTATAAGTCCTTTCCATAAGCCTTAAGCTAGTTTAGGTAACTTAGATAAACTAATATTAGTTAAACATAAGCTAGGAAACCTTTTTGTTTCATAAAAATATAGTTTGCATGGAATTAGGACTAGTTTTGCAAAGTTTTCCATGCATAGGGGTATATATGGTAATTTTCTAAAAATATAGAGTCTAGGGACTATTTTTGACATTTCTTAGAAGTTATAAGTACAAGGACCCATTTTGCAAAATTATAAAACCCTAGGATAAAAAGTTAAAAAGTTATATACTTAAAAGGACTAGTTTTGCAAAAGTTATAAACTTAAGGGTATAAATGGCAAATATAGAAAATTTATAAGTCCAAGGGTCATTTCTGTCATTTTTCTAAAGTATATAAGTATTGGGACTAATAGTGTTAAGACTAGATAGTTATAAACCTAAGTATTATAAGTATTATAAGTCTAGGGTAGATTTTGTAAATATACTAAACTTAAAGGGTATAAAGTAAACTATTTCATATATATAGCAAACCTATTTTAAAGTTAGAAGCATAACACAATACTAGGGAACTTCATGTGAGGAGTACTATGTGGATATTTCGTTCTGACGAGTTTGTTGGGTTTACGATTTAAAGTGCCCTGACTCCTCAAACGATTATTGCATATACTTCTGAATTATGATGGCCCGAACGGTGTTATGTTATAACTAAACCTTAATAACAACATGACTCAATAGTAAGGAGCTTCATGTGAGGAGTATTAACTTTTGAATTATGTTGATAACATAATACAATAGTAGGGAGCTTCATGTGAGGAGTCTTATACTTCTAAATTGTGATGGCCTGAACGGTGTTGTGTTATATCTAAAACTCTAAGAACCCTAAGAACAATTACTTAAGAAACATAAACTAAACAACTAAAGCTTGAAATACATCCACAACTACAACAACATCAGGATACGTGAGTAAGGCAGTCTAGTTTCCGAGTCACTCTTTGCACTAGTTAGAATTCCCTAAGCCCAGGTGAGTATTCATAGCCTCACACCTTTTAAACGCTTTCTAAATGCTTTCCAAACCCTGTGAGGGGGATACGTGCTACTTGCTTTAAACCAAATACAAGTCTTTTTCTTTGGTTGTTGCACGAGTAAACTAACTGCCACCACTACATAACTAAAATTCATGAATCTAATCGTTTGGGATATTTTACCGGGTTAATACACAAAAAAGTTACTAAACTTGACAAAAAAGTTCGCCTAAGTTACCGAACTTTCATTTTGTTCACTTAGGTTACTGAACTTTCGGGAAACATACACTCGAAAATTCAGTTTTAGTCCGAGTAACCTGAACATATATTTTTTGATAAGTTTAGTAACCTGATTGAACAAAGTTTCAAAGTTAAGTAACCTGAAAAAGTATATTTTTATAACTTCAGTAACCTGAGTGAAAAAAGTTTCATAGTTCAGTAACCTAAGTGAACAAAATGAAAGTTCAGTAACTTAGGCGAACTTTTTTGTAAAGTTTAGTAACTTTTTTGTGTATTAACCCATATTTACCCACGCGAACGCAAGTATAGTTGATAGATCTAACGGAGTTTGACAACTCCCGTTGGTATTAACACCTCTCTGGGTGGTACCAATAAGTACTATACATGAACCGACTAAAGAATTAACTTTGGCAAGTTATCCTTCCCATCCCCTCATGTTGGGTCTGCAGCCCACATGACCCGGATTGTTAACGTGTGGTTCATGAGCGTAGTGCAACATACCCCACTCCTGATAATTGTGCATGCATCACAATTATCACACACACACACAACATTTTCCTAGATGGGTGTAACAACGTAGCCCAGGGAACTTGTATTCACTAACACTTAAACCTATGATTCTCACTCAACACCTAGTGTTGACTTTTTAAGCATGTATCCAAGGTATACCATTATGGAGACATGACAGGAGAAGGCACTGAACTCGGAGGACTTTCAATCTTGTTATCATTCCTACACTATTTCACACTTAGATTCACGGGACCTCACCTTAATAAAACTCTGATATTTTAATGAATGATAACATATTTATAAAAACGTCTCTTTTCGAGTCGTTTTCTATTACTGTAACTGTGATTCCATGAAGTAATACCCCAACCCTAAATCTGCTGCGAAACGTGAAAATGGGGGTGTTACACTACCCCAACAGGATATTGGTATGTATGGTAGGCTAATCGAATACTCATCTTTGTAGGTTTCAAAGTATTGATGGAATGTTTAGAATACAACGAATAGGGCATCAAATTGATACTTGCACCTAGATCGGCTAAAGCATCACGTGTGATGTTGTTTCCTAACGTGCATGGAATTAGAAAACTTCTGGGATCTCCGAGTTTTGGTGGAATTTTGTTTTGAATGATCTGAACATTCTTCATTGAGAAAGGTAGCTGATATTTGCTCTAACTTGTTTTTGTTATTAAGAAGTTCCTTCAAAAATTTCCCATAGTTGGGCATTCCAGCTAGAACATCAACGAGGGGTACGTTAAGTATAACTTATTTGATCATCTCAACAAACTTCTTATAACGCTCTTTCATTTTCTCTTTTCTAAGACTTTGTGGATATTGAATTTTTGGAGTATATGCTTTGACTGGTTGAATCGTTTTTTCTTTGATAGGTGTTTTTGGAGTATTTTCCTTCTCTGCTTCAGCTTCATCTTCACTATCATCAGGGATGATTGTGGTTCGGTTTGGGTTTTGGGGTGGATCATAAGAAAGACCACTTCTTGTGAATACAGCATTGATATGCTCATTTCTTGTTTGTAGTGCACGATAAGTTTTATCGTTCGATCCAGAAGGCTTTGGGTCTGATTGGGTATTGCTTGGTAATGCACCAGGTGGTCGGGAAGAAAATTGATCAAACAATCTACCAAATTTGTTCTATGGATCCTGAATTGAAGCTTGATGATTTTTCTGACCCTGCTCAACTTTGGTTTTGAGATTAAAGAATTGAGTTTTAACAAACTCATTGGTGGATTTTTGAGCAATCACGAAGTCTCGCATCATTTTTTCGAACTCAGTTTCTTCCGGTTTTTTGTCAGAGTTTGGGTGAGTTGAACTGTCTACTCGGGGCTGGGAATCACGGTTGTTATCCCTTTGTTGGCGATCTTGCCAATTTCCAGAATTTCTTCTGTAATAATTACCATGATAACCGCCTCCACGGTATCCTCCTTGGACATAACTGGCTTCCCCTTCTTTGGGTCCGTCCATTGGTTGATCGTCACATTCGGATGACGTGTGATTCCCTCCACAGTTGTTACAACCGTCTGGCATTTCCTTCATTTCTCCTTTGATATCTTTGTATTGCGAGTCGATTTTGGAAGTTAAGGCTTCCATTTTCTCCATGAGTTTAGAGGAATCGGAACTTTCAGCAAAAGCAACAGTTTTTCGTAAGGGTTTGGTTTTGGAATTTTTTGACCAATCAAGTTTAAGGAGTACTCGGTCTTCGAGTAGTTGATGTGCCTCGTTAGGGGTCTTATAAAGAAAAATTCCTCCGGCATCAAGAATTCCTTGGGATGCTTCATCAAGTCCATGGTAGAAGATTTGGATAATGGTTCCTCGTCCTAAACCATGTCCATGACAACTACGAAGCAAATCATTCATACGAAGCCAAGCTTCGACAAGAGATTCATTGGAGTTTTGTGTGAAAGCACGGATTTCTCCCATGAGTCTATCAAACATGGCAGGTGGAAAGAATCGGCTTACAAAAGCTTACCTCATCTCCTCCCAATGGTTGATAATTCCTGGGGTTAATTCGTTATACCACACTTTAGCATCTCCGGTGAGTGATGATGGGAAAAGTTTGAGTTTAATGGCATTGACATCGGTGTCGCCATATCGGAACATGCCACAAATTTTCATGAATTCGGCAATGTGTTTATGCGGATCGGCCCGCGATCGGCTATCGAACTGGCAGTCTTTGATCATAGAAACATGGTGACCTTTTACGGTGAAATTGTCTCCAAGGTCTACAGCAACAATAGCAGCTCCAGGAGTGGGTGCTACGGATCGGTTTGCGGCCCACATGGGTTGGTCGTCAGCCATGGGAAATGGTTGGTCGGTAAATGGGTTATAAACTACTAAAGCTTCAAAAGATTATCAAACGGTGGGTTTGGTACTCTTGGAACACGGTTGGTTGGTGGAACAAAGGGTGTTCTTCTTCTTGGCCTATGAATCAAACTTTCGGGATTAGAAAGAGGTGAAATTGGGTCTATTCCAGTTGAACGAGTGTTCATACAACTACCAAGTGAATCTAGGCAATTCTTAAACACACAAGCACAAAATGAAAACAGTTTGTGAAATCAGTAGTGAAGTATCCGATCGGTTGGATGAAACTCCGATCGGTTGGATGAGGTATTATACTAAATCCGATCGGTTGAATGATCGTCTGATCGGTTGGACAGCTCGGATTCTTTTTTTAAGAAAACGAACAAGGAAAGAAATGGAACTTTAAAACTTACAGAAACACGATCAAAATCCCCAGCAATAGCGCCAAAAACTTGATGTGCTCTAGGTGTGTACAAGTTTTAAATTTATAAAGATAAATTACCGAATCTAGCAATAGCACATACGAGCAAGTGAACTCGTCCGTTATAGCAAGATTATGATGGTAAGTCGAGATCGTTCGCAGGGATTTGTGAGTGAATCTAAATGTAAGTCTAAAAAGTAAATCTCAAATGCAAGCAATAATGATTAATAAGATAATTCAAATGATTAAAAACTACACTTGCTTAGACTAATTTATTACTCTTTGAGAAGCATGATTGTGATATCTTCCTTAACATGTTGGTTATGATAATTAGATGGTGTTCTAATCTGTTGTTTCTACAAGTTAAACCTTCGTCAAGATTTTAGTTCATAAAAACAAGCATTAAGTTTAACCAATCAATTCAAGATCAATTCAAGGTTCATAAAGTTGAATTAACAATCTTAAACACAAAAATAATCATTTGTTTAATCAAATACTCTTAAGAAATGGTCAATACAAAAGGTAACCGATCCATAGACAAAAAGGTTACAATTGATTGTAAACTACTACACTTTCGACCAATTAGGCGTTTACAAACAATCCGATTTGATTAATGTTGGGAATTACAGATTTGAAGATTACAAAACAAATGACTAGAAGTGAAGAAGAAAGAAACAATGAGGGCCTATTATGTAATAGTTAGCTTTTTTAGTAAGCTAGGGTTTGTAACCTCCCACTATTATATAAAGAGGGTAGGCGTCTAGGTTACAGATCATTCATTCATAGATAGAACTCTCCAATGAGAGTCTAATAGAAACGCATAGAGCGTGTAGTAGATTAGTAGTAGTAGTTTCTTTATTTTTAATAAAGAAAACCTTGTGAAACATTATTGTTCTTATTGTTATTCCACCTCATATCAATGATGTTTCTATGATCCTAGATGGGCTTAAACGATTCTTCACAATTGGTATCAGAGCCAGGGGCTCGTTGTATCTAGGGTTTCAAGGTTTTTATTGTCGAATAAAGAGCAGTTTTAACGAGCAGCAGATCAGATCCGAAGAAAGCAGATTGAAAAAGGTCGACGCAAGCAGTTTCTGATTGGTGAATCAAAGGTAACCTCGTATTTGTTAATTCAAGGGTTTGTTTCTGATTTGATAACCTCGTATTGAATTCTTAATGCAATACAACTGTCACTTTCTACAAAGAATTAATTTCGTATTATTTTGATGAAAGTGGATTGATGAATTGTATATTAATTGGTTAGTTGATACCGTCATGTGGATTTCATGGTTTGTCATTTTTAGTTTGTGTGGGACGATGGAACATGTGGGGCTGATTGTGATATTTGCTGCAATCTTTTGCAAAAGTACGAGAGTTCATTGATTTAATGTGAATCGGTGGAAGTTTGTCGTGTATTGTATGTGGTATATTGCATCTTTATCCTCGTACTGCTATCATAAATTCGATAAGACTCGATTTGTGGGGACGAATATTTGCTGCTGTTAATCGTATTTGTAATAGTAATTGGCCAAACATGATGGGTATCTGCACATGGGGTCAATTATTTTACTCTTTGGTAATATGATTCTAATCATTGATTGGTTGCTCTACAATCTTCGTATCATTATTATTAGAATTGTGGGTCAATGATGGTATTAAAAGAAATTCATTGATGCATTTAATGGGTTGATTAGTTTGCCGTGGTATATTGATGAGAGGATCGTGTATTAATTAATTGGGAATTCTCTTATATTTGGTCGATTATATGACGGGCAGAAAAGTAATTATCAAAAGATTGTGGAATATTTGATTTTCTTGTCGCTAAGTGGGGAAGTGCAAGAAATTTAATATGTTGCTCCGTATAAAATTTCTGTTGCTATTGATTATTTTTCCCGCTGATCAATACTGTTGTTGTCTAGATTCTGCTGCTGCGATATTTTGTTTCTACTGTTCACTCTCGTTACTGCTGTTAGTTAAAAAAAAGTTATTATTTTGTTTTTGCTGGTTGATATTTAATTCTAGGTCCGAATACACCCTTGGATCTTGAACAATGAAGATGTGTATGGTTTGTTTTGGAGATTCAGTTCGTGGTATACTTCTTGATTGGAACAGTTACACGCGCTTTACAAATCTTTTGAGGGGCATATGATACCATACAGTTCAGGATATGATTACACAAAATTAGATAATCATAAGCATTGAGTGGTTTCTTGTTGATCCGTCTGCGCTCACTGAGACTATCGGCCATTGCATGTAATCGCCATGCATATATTGACTACAAGAATTATCCAAAGACATTTTATGATGTCTTTTTCGCACTGAAGGAAGAAAAGATCTATGCTACTGAGTTCATGATTCAAGCAGATGGTTAGTATATTTTTAAGGGGAAGCTTATTGTTCAAAAATGCATAACCATCTACATGCATCACTTGAGGGGAAGCGTTTACGAGATGCACAAGACCCCTATTGGATGATTACAAAAAGGGGAAGAAGAGTTATGATGTGAAGCTTATTATTTGTGATGACATGTTTTAGCATTGTTTCTTCATGCAGATTGTTTTGTAATATCAAATAGGGGAAGATTGTTGGGAATTACAGATTTGAAGATTACAAAACAAACGACTAGAAGTGAAGAAGGAAGAAACAATGAGGGCCTATTATGTAATAGTTAGCTTTCTTAGTAAGCTAGGGTTTATAACCTCCCTCTATTATATAAAGAGGTGTAGGATACTAATAAAGCTCACAAACACGTAACTACTTGTGATATGGTTCGTTTGGATGTAAGAAAGAAAAGAAGAAATGTAGAGAGAGAAAGTTATAGAGAGAAAGAGATGAAGCCTTGGAGAGAAAACCAAAAAAAAGAAAATGAGATTATGAGAAGGCTTACCCTCTCCAAGGATGGAGAGGGTATTTATATGTACATGGGTTTTGCCACTTGGGCGTGCCACTTGGGCTACGGATCAGGTATACAGTGGGTAAAGACCCGTCCTTCTTCCGCGAACTAATCTACTTCTAAACTACGTTTAACTAACTATTGTAACTACTACGAGCTAAACAATGCTTAATCATATCTGGGGTGACCGAATCTTTCTTATACAAAAAGTCCTAACAATCTCCCCCTAAGGGAGGTCACCCCTGGAATCTGGAAAAATTCTTGAATTCTTACATTGAGATCTTTGTAGATTCATTTGTAGCTCGTAGTTGTTGATTCTTCATGGATAAACGACTCAAGATGACTTCCTTGATGTATATGATGATCTTTTGACTTTGCTCTTCGTTCTTCATCCATATAATTAGCTTCAAGTCATCTTTGAGTGTATGTGTCTCATTGTGATGTTGTGATTGTCTTTGTGATGTCATGCTTACACTTTTATGGATCATGATCTTCTGCATCAGAGTTGTGGAAGCATAGTCGAAGCCCATTCCTTGATCATGATGTCTTTATATTTGTGGTTGAAGTGTAAGCATGAGATGATGAATCTGCATCTTTTCAGCAATCGGCATCAATCGTCAACTTCTTTTTCTTTGGTGTGATTACGCCTTTCCAACATTCCCATACATCTTTGTTGAGTAGATCTTCCCGGTTGAACAGTTCTGACGTCTCCTTTTAGATGTTGGTATGAGCATGTGGAACTAGAGTGATGGTGGTGAACATGGTAAGTTTGGTATGTTGAGCTGCATAAAACTTGGTTAGTAATAAACATACCGGCACTTACAAGTTTGGACTTCGAGATCGTCTACAGCATAGTGTGAAGACTTTCTCTAATCCTTACCAAGGCCGTTCCTAATCGGATGCCCCCGAAAGGGCTTTCACTGACATACCGAAGTACACCAACGATTAGGTGAGTCGCTGGAGATCACCCCACGACTGTAGACCTTTTGGAACACCACCGTACACACTAAGCGTAACCCACAAGAGATTACCGAAGTGACCTGCTGTCAGGGCTGTTTGATGTTGACCCTGGCAGGAGTTTCCACTCAATCACTGGGAAATACTTAAGTATATTACCTCATAAGTGTTCTCGGCGGATTGCTAAGATCTGCGTAGGACTCAAAATATTACATCTGGTGTCCTAAATGTTGAACAACCAGTGTAGAAGTATCACGTGTTCCTATAAGATCTTTTGATGCATCTCTTGGCTATAGACTCGATAAGTGCACATTGGTTATCCTATTCGGAGACTAGGGAGGGGTCTCCTGTTTCAATATCAACTAGCTCTAAGAGACTAGTCGATAGTTTACACCGGTTCCCCGTGAGAATGAAACAAGCTCTTTTAAGAGAACTTAAGTGGCTGGGAGGTTTAGTGCAGTGCGTCACTGGGTCCATGACGTCTTTATCTTCAATACCGATGTTACCTTGGTAACAATCAGTAGCATATGAATTGAACCCGGTTTCTGCCCTAAGGTTGAATCATTGGAGGGCTATTTCTTTTCACCCTTTCTCATTTCATTTCTTTTTAATTCTTCAACCCCTTCAGTGCTTACCGAGACTTCATCACTAGAACTTTGTTGGGTTTGTTCCAGTCCTAGCTCAGTCTCAGTCGGCACTCTTCCCTTTCTCACTTTTCTCCTTTTTTCAATCATTCCTAAGGACTTCTAATCTATCTATTGGATTGTCCCTGGGAAGATCCCTCCGGTTCTGGTGGATCATGGGAACATATACCTAACCTTACCATCCTTATAACTCCATGCTTTAAATTAAAGTGGTCGGTCTTTTGGTATTCTTCCACATTCGCCATATAACCAAATCTTTGAAAAATTCTCTCAAAGTGTTTATGATAAAGAAACACATTTTGTTAACACTTTGAGAGTTTTATCATTTTTCAAATGCTTCCCCTCAACATGTGCTCATAGGTAAAGAAAGAAATTTGCACATGTCAGGGTGAGTTGCACTTATTTGAATTGATCGGCTCTTAATAGACATATACCCGAGGGACACGTTTACGTTGCTTAGTTAAAGGGATCCATTATCAGCTTTTAGGTGATAACTAGCCCTAATAACTAACTTGAAGTTGTTAACATTCCATAAAAAGGAAGTTAGACCCGTCAAAGTATATATCTAAGAAGAGTTTCTCGAAACGGTACTTTTCTACTTGGACCAGTCCTCTTCGAGACACGTTTACATCACTGGTTAGACCAGCTTGAAATTATTACCCGGCCAGGACTAGTCTTTTCGATTCACGACTTTTCATGTTTCGTCGATTCATGAGTCAAATTCTGAGTCATAATCATTTCACGGTTTCTACTTGATTTTGTAAAATTCCCGCGAAAGACTCTTAGCCACTTGCTCCCCCTCAATATGTGCACATTGATTGAATCAATTTTGAAAGTTTTTAACACTTTGGCACATACGGGTGAGCATATATTCGAGATCATTTATTCATCATTTTTAAATCACTTGCTCCCCCTCAATATGTGCTTTGTTCATAATCCAAAATCTTTAAAATTTTAGCACATACGGGAGCGATCTTTTGAGACCAAAAACATCTTTATAAGTCCAAAAACATCACATTTAATCACTTGCTCCCCCTTAATATATGCTTTGATTTAAAATTCAAAATCTTTAACATTTTAGCACATAAGGGAGCGTTCTCGTAAGTCCAAAAACATTCTTTAAAGTTCCAAAAACATCACTTTTAAATCAGTTTTCATATTTAAATCACATTCTCTCCCCCGATCATAAAATTTCAAATCTTTTCTAGATTTTGTGATCCCAATTGATTTAAATGATTTTCGAAAAAGCTTTGGAGAGAAATGTGATACGTTTTACACGTTTACTGATTATGAGACACCTTTTGAATTTCACTGTGGCTGGTGCACAAAGCTTTTAAAGGTGCAGATATTTTGAGCAAATGCGCTCCCCCTCAATTAATGGCCCGTTTTCAATTTTTAACGTTTAATAGCCATTAAAATGAGTGGTAGCGTATTCGAGAAAATTTAAGACCGATGGCCACCTTGTACACCACAAAATCTCTTTTGAAGAATTTTAGAAGAAAGAGATTTTGGGAAAAGAAGACTTCTCTTCTTTTACTAGAAAGGTTGCACTGAAGCGTACAACTTTTCGGATAATCCGCACACAGTGAAAACATGATAACGTGTTTTTCACGGATTTTGAAAACCGGGTTGCTATCTGAAGTAATAGCAAACCATAATTTAAGCGCGGGTTGCAGTCTGAAGTAACTGCAAGCCATAATGTTGAAGCGCGGGTTACAGCCTGAAATGACTGTAAGCCATAATGTTGAAGCGCGGGTTACAGCCTGAAATGACTGTAAGCCATATAGGCATGTTTTGAAAACATTTTGAACTTCTGACGATGCCAGAAGACATGCCTAAGAAACAAACTATTTTTGGTATTTTTGAGTTTTTCTGATTTTTATGATTTTTATAGGTTTTATATTTTTGTATTTTTCTTTTCTGGGTATTATATTATATAAAAGGATATTTGAAGCGAATCCATTACTCCTCATTCCCTTCCTGAAGACCTTTGAATGATACTGGCATGAGACTCTTCAAACCAAGTTACTGGAGAATACATCGAAACCGTTCTCTAGGAAGTGCCTTAGTGAAGAAATCTGCCAGCTGAAATTCTGTCCTTGCGAAGTGAAGTTCCACCACACCACTAGTAACCCTTAGCAGCAACCCTTGGCTTGTATTCAGAACGTTATCATGCTCATCAGATTTCACTTTAAGGATCCATCTAAGAGCTATAATCATTGCACAGTCTGGAGATGATGCCAATTCCCATACTTAGAGACGATAGAATTGTATGGAATTATAAAAGCACCATAAGGCAAGTGTGTCCAGATGCCTACGAGTGGATACCGGTTGAGTAGATTTCCCATTATAGTGAAGATCATGTGATTGTGGTTAGGACACTGATGTGCTTGCATTAAGATCTCCTAAAGAAGAAGCTTTAGAAGAAGATTCAGGAGCAAATGTGTTTATGAACGGAGCAACATCAGGTGGAGCAGATGGATTTACTTCAAATGATTCGTCGACTGCAGTACCTTGATGTACGGAAGGAGATTGTATGTATGATGAAGTTGATGAATGACTTGCTGATGGAGCATCTTGAGCCATTGAAGAAGAACAAGATGAACCATTTAGATCGTTTGGAACATAAGTTGCGATGGCTGGTGGTACCAGTGTATCACCAATTGGCGGCTCAAAGTATTCATCAACCACTTGATTATCCAAGATCTCCAAATCCTTATCGTTAGATGGTACATAAGATACATGCAGGAGTGGGATACAATAACTGAACTGGTTGGTTCAGACGATAAAAGTTTAGAAGCGGGTCCTACACTCAAGTGTGCAGAAGCCATTTGCTCAGACAGCTCATAGAATGTAACGTGAATGGTTTCCAAGATTTGTCGGGTTTGTATGTCGTAGATTCGGCATCCCTTATGATCTGAAGCATAACCACCAAATATTTCAATAATCGCTTTAGCTTCTAACCTTTCCAGATCTTGGTAGTCATTTTGTAGGGTATGAAGAACTCCCATGAAGATGTTGACATTATTGGGTTTGTGGGCATGCTTCTTTCTTTAGTGCAGTTGACTAGCCGAACAAATAGAGATTATGTACACGGTAGTGACACGTTTGCCTTAAAGAAGATCAACACCATCCAATTCTCTTTAGAAATTACACAGTCACTGACGACATAATCACCATAACCCATAATTGTGTCAACCTGGTAGTTCCCGAATCTAACTATCCCGATAGACTTATACATGAAATTCTTGAGCCCTGAGCAATCACTGATATAGTTTAAGAAGATGTTTGACATGAGTACCAAACAGAGAGAATTAGTCGGTACGTTGAAGAAGACAGTAATCAACACGTCTTAAACTTTCACCACCAAAGCTTTTGAGGTTCCTGAAGCTGTAGATGCCATGAAATAATCTTAAGCGGAGTTTTACAACTCTTGTGACTTAAACCGAGAGATCGATTCTCTCCCGGGATTTTACTAAAGTCAACAAAAGAAACCGAAAGATGTAATACGCGAGTTAAACTTAGAGTGAGATCTTGGACAAGTCACATTACCAATAAGTGTCAAGTCGTGACGTGTCAAGTTACAATAGATCCGATCATAATAAGTCAAGTTGTAAGCATTTAACTCACAACGTCAAATTATATTCAGACTAATTGAAACGACTCAAGTCACAACAATTCACCAAACACTAATAGTTAACAAATCACTAGACCTTCACAGCTGAGTTAATCACTAGACACCACCAAATCGTCGAATTTTAGTCTCCTCATTATAAAGCTTTGGTAGCTTAGCAAAGTATCATCTCACGCTTGAATAGTTCTTCTCATTTTTCTTCCAGCTGAAAGGTTGAAGTAATGCATACCAAAAGTATCCAGAGACCACTTCCCCCAAGTAGTTGAAGTGATGCAATCAGTCTCATTACATGAAGCTCAAGAACCTGAAGCACACTTGTACCTCTTTTATCATCAGAAATTGTTTCTTACATCTCTTCCCCCACGTAGGTGGAATAATACACCAAAAGAACGAGTTAGAACACTGATCTTCTCTGCGGTTATGACATTTAACTTCCTGGAATAACTTCAATTAGGAAGAAGTATAAAGCTCATCATGTGTACTCATTGTGCGTTCCGATGTATGTCTCCTTCCCCTTTGCTATTTTTGATACTTCAGAATCAGCCACACATTATATGCACATACAACTTGAAATTTTGTGAGAAGAACAACATATTTTTAGATGTATCCTGTGAGAATCAACTGCTACAGAAAAACTCTCTTATGACTGTCTTATCAACCCTTATGAAAAGTCGGCTATTGCTAAGACCACTTTGTGAAGTAAACCCGATATTCCCAACTTGAAGATGAAGTAGAATTCCCTGTTTTTGTGACTTAAACTTGCACCATTGTAAGACAAAGAGCGGTGTAGAGACTTTATGCATCGAATCCCTAAGTACTCTATACTCTTCAACTATCGAGTATAAGACGTACATCACCTCTTGAATACCGACAACTTCGTGTGAGTTATGACACTGAATGTGATAGTTATTTTGTGGCAATAGAAGAGAAGATTTACCACAAAAAAACTAGATACCCAAGTCATCGTCAATGTAGAGATCAAAGGCTCGAACAAGGATCCCGAAGATACTAAGTACACATACCCGTAAACTTTCACTTCAATCTCAAATAAACAATATCAAGTAAACTCTTGTGATCACTTAACATTCCATTTCCAAAATCTTAGCCGAAATTTTCTTTACATTCTTGTGGTTGATTTATAGCGTGCACATTAGAAGGAACAACAATCCATGAAGAAGGGGATTCTTCAGAGTCCGGTTTTGGGAAAGGAATACCAAAAGACAGATCATTGTTCATGTGCAGCTTCATTATCATGATAGTCATCATCAACACCGTGAAGAATAACTGGAGATTGGGTTCCGTGAGTATTCTGAGAAATACTTCAAACTAGTGCATCTTGCTCAATGGAGATGGAAGAAGATGAGCCAAGAGCCAATAGAAACCGAAGAAGGAGCTTCAGAAACTAGATGTTCAACATTCTTTGAAGCTTGGAAGTATTCATCAAACATAAATCCCAGTCATTCTTAGTAAATGGAGCATTAGATGTCTGAGGAGAGTCGAATGACCATTCTTCAAGCATCAATCATCATGTAGTATGAGAATAAAAGTACACTCAATCATGTAGTTTATTCACTCTAAGTTTGCCATTTTTGATTGAATCCGCACAAAAATCAAAAGTTGCATACAAAGTAAGTGAATAAGCATACACTCAAAATTTCATACGAAGTTTGCCATTTTTGATTGAGTTGCAAGTGAATGAAGAATACTATCAATCAAGTATTTCATTCACCCGAGTAGCAAGTGAATGAAAAATACTATTAATCATGTATTTCATTTACCCTTCTCCCCCTCAAAAATTGCAAAATTTTTTGACTGAGTAGCAAGTGAATGAAGAATACTATCAATCAAGTATTTCATTCACCCGAGTAGCAAGTGAATGAAAAATACTATTAATCATGTATTTCATTCACCCTTCTCCACCTCAAAAATTGCAAACGAGGTTGTAATTTTTGATTGACCAAGTGTATAAGAATTCGATCAGAGAAAGGTAGATCCACTTGATGAATGAACGAACATGGAGAAATCATGAGGCATGTTGTTGAAGATGATCAAAACAAGAAGATTTCTCTTCTTCCGAAGATAAGGCACACTGAATTGTACACCTTTCTTTTCATTGATGAACGGGGCCTGAAGTGTTGTCAGCAGACACCATAATGATGACATTGAAGAACGAGGCTTGAATTGCGGTGCTCAAACGTCATAGTCTTTGAAGAACGAAGCCTGAACTGATGTATTCAGACGTCATAGTCATTGAAGAACGAGGCCTGAACTGATGTATTCAGATGTCATAATGCACATGCATCAACATTGACATTCCAAAACTCTTGAAGTTGGACAAATGATAGCTGTAGGCCTCCAGACTTTGAGTTTTCTCATATAGTGAATGATTGATGTACCTGCAACTGAGTAAGGACTACCTGCACTAACATCATGAACTTGATTGCATATATATGGGTTAGTGACAACAGTATCCAAACCCTTAGGGGTTTCATGATCAACCATGGTATTGCCATTAGTGAGCAACTTTCCGGTAGGTAACTACTTAAGTCCGACGTTCTTAAAAATTCTACCAGTTGGCATCCACTTTTGGCAAGATCTAGGATTGCTAAGTGTCTTATGCATAGCGAAAGACTTAACGTTATTCTTAGTCTCTATTGATTTAGCAGTTTGTAACCACCTAGGAGGAGTTTTAGGTTCGTTTTGCTTCTTATGCATGGTATATGACTTACTACAAATCCTGGATTTAACTGGTTGCATCTTAGTAGTGTTCCTCAATAACCTAGGAGGCATCATACAAGGTCGTGAACCTAAGATACCATCCTTATGAAGTAGTGCCCTTTTCCTACCTTTTTCTAGATCATAGTTCTTGTGCAAGACATTTATATCATAAGTGTTCTGAGTCTTAATGCTTGGTTTTGACACTATTTTCGAACTAATCCTAGAGGAGCTGAGAGCAGGAGTGGCTACATGTTGAGGTTTAGCAGAACTAGAAGCAATAGTCTTAGGCAAATAATGTGTAGTGACTGGTTTTGTCAAAACTTGTTCCACATCAACTTGGGAGGCAAACCGAGTTTTTGAAAATTTTGGTCGTTCAGATCTAAACGCAGTTGGTTGTCTAACAACTGAATGGTTTCTATTCGATGGTAAAACCGGTTTCCCCAAGATTGATGGTTTTGCAAACTTAGTGTTCACACTGTTGCTTTTCTTAGCTCATTTTTTAATGTTGCAATAGTGAAACCCTTTTCCATGAGTTGAGCTTTGAATTCATTATTTTGGGCAATCAAAGAAGTTGTTTGATCTAACGTCTTAGTTCTTGTTTCTTTGATAGTCTCGTTAAGATTTTTACACTTCATTTTCAAATACTCATTTTCCATAAGTAACATAGCCACATTTTGTTCCAATTCAATAGCAGCACATTCATGTTTAGCCTTAACTTCATTATGCATATCACACAACTCAGTAATACATTTTTTCAGGTTTTTGATTGTCAAGTTCTTTGTTTCAAGCTAAGCATTCAAATCATTAATCATAAAGAATTCACGGAAATCAGGAAGTTCCGGATTTTTACATGGTTGGTTAATCTGAAGACTTTCTTCCTTTTGTTGCATTGCAATTTCAAGAGAAATACAATGTTTTTCGAGCTGTAAAAATCTTTTTGAAAGTTCATTAAAAACTTCTTTATCAACCATATCATTTGATTTAAAAGCATCAACCATAAACACATAACTTAACAAGTCATCACGTTCAGCATCCTAATCACATTCTCCCCCTTTATGACTCATATTTGTTGAATTAGACATGGTATTGCTATCAGTCTTTTCCAACAAATTTGTGTCATAATTGAGTTTGATTTGATCAGTATGTTGTCGTTCATTAGAGAGCACATTTTGTTGAACAGTTAAGGGTACCTCAGCACATCACATTTGTTCATTAACCGGTCTAAAATCTGCATCCATGCCATGGGTGACTAGAGTCACTGAACTGCTGGTAGTGTCAATCTTATCAGTCTCTGATCCTTTGTACATTGTGACACCTAACCCAACATCCAAATCTTTACCCGAATCGTCAATACCATCACATGATTGTACCAGAGATCCCTTCACTTTGTCATCATCCAAAAGTATGTGTTGTGCTCTTTCCTTAATGAACGCCTTAACATCACCCATGAGTTGGATGAGTGTATCTCTGAACATGTCAACCTCAATTCCCGTGTGATCAGCAAAGCACTTTTTAGCCATCTCACTGTAATGGTCATACTCCAGAGTGAATTTTGAATCAAAGAACACTTGGAGTTGTTTGTAAAGTACACTAAGAGCAGCCATGGATCCAGTGTTGGAAGATATTCCTTGGTCAAGTTGTTGTTGCAATTGATCTAAGTTAAGAATCATTGTGTCTGTGTAGATCTGAACATCTTGACCAAAGAGTGTTTCAAATGCACGTTCGTAACCCATTATGAATTCAGTTCCTTTTAAAAGCACCGAGAGGTGTGAATGAAGTTGTCGGAAGCAGTCTATGCAGCTTTTCACTGCGTTATTGAATAATTTTTGTGGCTGATGAAACTCTTTCTCTTGAGAACTCGAGCATGACGATTCCATATGTCAAATTTTCATGCCTATGGAAATTTCACTAAGTATAGTGAAAATCATTAGCCCCCGGTCTAAGTCATAGGGTATGAGTGTTTCCATGTCTACTTTTTGCATTTCCTAACCCACCTTAGGATATATTTTTGTTTTTAAGAGTTTTCGAAAAATTTGGAAAACGTCTTGCGGGCTAAAAACGCGGACTGCCTCGTTTTTCTGCAATGGCGGAACCGGCGGTACCCTGGACAAGGTTCCGCCCGTTATCCCTGAGGGTTCCGCCAGACCCCCAGGAAGTTTTCAAATCTTTTTCACATTTCAAACAACCACACTCCTTCAAACCACTTTTGTAGGATAGAAACTCATTCCTTGTTAGGTTATAACATCATCCTGACTCGAAAACGGTTGTCTGATCAGAAGCGTTTGTCAGTTGTACTTTGTTGTGAATCTTAAGTTCATCGTCCATGTCGTACAACTTGAGTATCTCCGAGATGACAGAATCTGAATTGGTAGACATGATTGTGAACGTGCACGGGATTTTACAATTCTATGATTTAAACGGAGAAGTAATGCTGAGTACTCTAGTGATCGAGTGTGAGATGATAAACTTGCAAGGTACAGTAAGTAATCTAAGTCAAGTCACAATGAGTCAAATCACACCAAGTCAAATCACAATTAGTCAAATTACAAGAATCAGCTCGCAACGCCAGATTGTAATTGGACAAGTTGTAACAACTCAAATCGCAACCAATCTCAAATCACAGAACTATTCAACTTGCAGCGTATTGTCAACTCACAACAACTTGATCACCTATCAGTGAGTTATCAACCA
>LBNU01003271.1:103893-115634 GCA_014162995.1 Artemisia annua
TAGAGAGAGAAAGAGATGAAGACTTGGAGAGAAAACCAAAAAAAAAAGAAAATGAGATTATGAGAAGGTTTACCCTCTCCAAGGATAGAGAGGGTATTTATATGTACATGGGTTTTGCCACTTGGGCGTGCCACTTGGGCTGCGGATCAGGTATACAGTGGGTAAAGACCCGTCCTTCTTCCGCGAACTAATCTACTTCTAAACTACGTTTAACTAACTATTGTAACTACTACGAGCTAAACAATGCTTAATCATATATGGGGTGACCGAATCTTTCTTATACAAAAAGCGTATTCCTAACAAGAGGGTAGGCGTCTAGGTTACAGATCATTCATTCATAGATAGAACTCTCCAATGAGAGTCTAATAGAAACGCATAGAGCGTGTAGTAGATTAGTAGTAGTAGTTTCTTTATTTTTAATAAAGAAAACCTTGTGAAACATTATTGTTCTTATTGTTATTCCGTTGCATATCAATGATGTTTCTATGATCCTAGATGGGCTTAAACGTTTCTTCACAATTAACAAAAGCATTCTCATTACAATTACACTTTAGTTTCTTCGTTTAACCAAGAATAATTTTGGTGGAAAACAATAATTCATAGACAAATGATTATAACTAGTTGCATAACAATTAATCTTTCGACCTATGAAATTACTATCAACTAGTTAAACTTGATTCAAAAAATGTCACTATGAAACTTAGGTACAATTGGGTTTTAGGATTGACTTGAAATTGAATTAAAACATGTTACAATCATGGACTAATCATTAAGTAATAAACATCATCTAAGCAAATGCATAAAGTTACTAGCCACTCATAGCAAACATAAACATAAATTCAGAATTTTGAACATTAGAAACCATAATTAAAGTCTTACAATGATTGGAATATGATTACAAATGATAAGGTAATGATACCCTAAGTGTTGGTGTTGACTTCTTGAGAGTTTGACTTCCAAATGTTGACTTTTGTGTAATACCCCCATTTTCGCGGTTCGCAGCGGATTAAGGGTTGGGGTATTACTTCATGGAATCACAGTTACACTAATAGAAAACGACTTGAAAAGAGACGTTTATAGAAATTTAGTTATCATTCATTTAATTATCAGAGTTTTTATAGTAAAAGATATACTTTTACTATTGATGAGGTCCCAAAGTCTAGGTGATTTGTTATGTTTGAATGATAACTGCTTTGAAAATCCTCCGAGTTTAGTGACTCCGTAATAGTGATATACCTAGGATACATGCTTAAAAAGTCAACACTAGGTGTTGAGTGAGAATCATAGGTTTAAGTGTTAGTGAATACAAGTTCCCTGGGCTACGTTGTTACACCCATCTGGGAAAATGTTGTGTGTGTGTGTGTGATAATTGTGATGCATGCACAATTATCAAGTGTGAGGTGTGTTGCACTAAGCTCATGAACCACACGTTAACAATCCGGGTCATGGGGGCTGCAGACCCACCATGAGGGGATGGGAAGGATAACATTGCCAAAGTTAATCCTTCAGTGGGTTCAAATATAGTACTTATTGGTACCATCCAGAGAGATGTTAATACCAACGGGAGTTGTCGAACTCCAATAGATCTATCAACTATATTCGCGTTCGCGTGGGTAAAATATCCCAAACGATTAGATTCATGAATTTTAGTTATGTAGTGGTGGCAGTTAGTTTACTCGTGCAACAACCAAAGAAAAAGACTTGTATTCGGTTTTAAATAAAGCAAGTAGCAAGTATCCCCCTCACAGGGTTTGTAAAGCATTTAGGGTGAAAAGTTTAAAAAGATGTGAGGCTACGAAAACTCGCCTGAGCTTAGGGAAATCTAATTGATGCAAATAGTGACTCGGAAACTAGACTGCCTTACTCACGTATCCTGATGTTGTTGTAGTTGCAGATGTATGTCAAGCTTTAGTTGTTTAGTTTAAGTTTCTTAAGTAATTATTCTTAGGGTTTTTAGGGTTTTAGATATAACACAACACCGTTCGGGCTATCACAATTCAGAAGTATAAGACTCCTCACATGAAGCTCCTAACTATTGTATTATGTTATCAACATAATACCGTTCAAGCCATCATAATTCAGAAGTTAATACTCCTCACAGGAAGCTCCTTACTATTGAGTTATGTTGTTATTAGGGTTTAGTTATAACATAACACCGTTCGGGGCATCATAATTCAGAAGTATATGCAATAATCGTTTGAGGAGTCAGGGCACTTTAAATCGTAAACCCAACCAACTCGTCAAGATGAAATATCCACATAGTACTCCTCACATGAAGCTCCCTAGTATTGTGTTATTCTTCTAACTTTAATATTTTTACTTTATACCCTTATATTTTAATATATTTACAAAATCTACCCTATACTTATAATACTTATATTACTTAGGTTTATAACTATCTAGACTTGACATAATTAGTCCCTATACTTCTATATTTTGGAAAAATGACATAAATGACCCTTGGACTTATAAGGTTTCTATATTTACCATTTATACCCTTAACTTTATAACTTTTGCAAAACTAGTCCTTTTAAGTTTATAACTATTTAACTTTTTATCCTAGGGTTTTATAACTTTGCAAAAAGGGTCCTTATACTTATAACTTCTAAGAAATGTCAAAAATAGTCCCTAGACTTAATATTTTCAGAAAGTTACCATATATACCCCTATGCATGGAAAAATTTGCAAAACTAGTCCTAATTCCATGCAAACTATATTTTTATGAAACAAAAAGGTTTCCTAGCTTATGTTTAACTAATTTTAGCTTATCTAAATTACCTAACCTAGCTTAGGGCTTATGGAAAGGGCTTAAAGCATATAAACATGAATACGACTCTATTTAGGGTTTTAAAAAGAAAACTTACTAGTTCCAGTGTTCAAGGCTTAGGCAAGGGTCCTAATGGGATCTAAGGCATCCTATATCTATACTAGAACTGATCTAAAGCTAAAGAAAGCAAGTATGAAAGCTTACGTGATCAGGAGAGGGTTAACGAGGGATCCTAGGGTTTTCTAGGGCAAATACGACTCGACAAGCATGCAAGGCCTATACCACTCGACTTCTAAGTTTCCTAGGACTCTTGTACTGCTACCAAGACCAGAGTATTGAAGGTAAAGAGAAGAGAAGAGGTGTGAAGGAAATGGATAGGGGACGGGGTATTTATACTACTCGATAGCTTTGGTGAGCAAGTAACGAGAGTAGGAGGTGTCGAGGGGGGGAGGTGACTCATGCAAGCTAGTGATGACTATTAAGAGCTACCATGATGACTAATGGAAGCTATGGGTCAGTTTTAGGGTTTGTGTTGAGGTGGTGAAGCCGCGACCCAAGTAGGTGACAAGTAGGTGATGCACCTACTTGCTTGCCTACTAAAGAGATTCTTAGAGGTGCTTAGAGGTGCTTATAGTAACTAGGTTTTAGGTTTTAGGTATAGTTCTAACCTAGTTTTACCTAGAGTGAGTTTATGGTTTTGCCTAGGGTTTAGTGTCTATGTTGGGTTCCTAAGAGTGTCTAATGACTAATCCTAAGTCCTAAGGGGTTTATACTAAGTGGTGGTAACTTATGGGAAAGATTTGGGAAGGTTTGACCTAGTTTTTGGGAAGTTATAACCTAGTTATGGTTTTGTACCTGAGGGACTTGTACCTAAGATCTAATGGGTTGTACTAGTGCCTAAGGGTCCTAAGGTATCCTAATGTTCCTAAGGTAACTCATAATTAAGCCTTGGACACTTTAAAACTAATTTAGTTAAGCATATAGGGTTTAGTAAGCACATAGGTCTAATTAGAGTTTAATTAGGGTTTATTATGGTTTTGTGGCAAGTTTAGTGTGTTAGATTGGTAAATTACTTATTGTGGTGTTGTTGTGGTCTTATGCTTGACATACCAGGGGTTTATAAGATGTGAGTGTTGAGTTATTTGGCTTGTGTGGATACGTGGGCAGGTTTAGAGAGTCATGCAAGTAATAAATTCACATAAAAAGCAAAAATTTACCTGTGAAATACCTACTATAGGTATTTGTAATGGGAATGATAGTGATGAGATTTGGTGGGTTGTTACAGTCTTACCCCCTTAGAAGAAATCTCGTCCCGAGATTTAGATGAACGTAGGAGTAAGGGAAAGAATGAGTTGAGAAAGATAAGAGGAAGGAAAGAAGTTGTACAAACGGAGTAGGAATTGTTTGTACATGTGCCAGATACTTGATCTCATTTGTTTATATCTTATTACTCACAAGTAAAGGCATCCCAATTCTTGTAAGCAAGAGCTTATAAATTCATGATCCATTCGATTTATAACTTTCTTCTTAAAATGAAAGAGCGTCCAAATTCATTTTAATAGAATAGTCATCATAAATCATCCTTAAGTAGTATCGGCGGAAAACGGAAAAGTAGTCCACATTTAAGGAAATGTGGTCCAAGAATGTTTTGGAGACAAGTTCCAGTCATGGTGGAAACAAGTTCAAACCATGGTGGAGACAAGTTCAAGCCATGGTAGATACGAATTCTAGTCATGGTAGCTATTTCTACAACCTCTCTGTTGAGCAACTAATTACCTGGTAGCTATACCATGTTATGACTAGTGTGACGGACGTTATCTCATTCTTGCAACTTTTGCAAAGCCAGATAGTATAATACCATAGTCGAACATAATGAGGATTAAAGTTCGGCATAGATATTCTTACAAGATTTAACTAATAGAATCTTGCGATATGACGAGATATACAAGTTCTAATTCTTAGAACATTGTAGGACGGGGTAGGGAGAGAATATAGAGTAGGAACAATAGAGTGAAAAATGACGGAGGAACGAAAAGATGGAAAGGGTTGAAAGGATGGATGAAAGTGAAAGGGTGGATTTTATAGGAAGGAGTGAAAAGGAAGGAAGGAAGGCAAGGGATGAAATAGGAAGGTGTGAAGGAGTGAGAGATAACGGAGGAGTGGGTTTAAACGGAAGAGTAGGATTAAACGGTAGAGTAGGAAGGCGGGAGAATAGGTTTTTGAAATTGAAAAGTGGGAAAAAGGCGGGAGAGTGAAATTTGAAATGGAAGGATGGGGGAAACGGAAGGATAGGGTTTTAAACGAAAGAATAAGATTAAACGGAGGAGTAAAAGTATAGGATACCTGTAAAGATAGTATCCTAATGGAATTTTTAGATTTACTAGATTCCTTCAAGATTCGTTTTTCCCTTTAAGGTTCTCCTAGTTTTCCTAACCAGTCCTAAACTTCTAAGGGTAATGTGTTTGGTTCTATCGAAGTAGAGGGTTCTAAAGTGGGAGAAGGTTTAAGTGGTTTCTTTCCTAAGGGTTTAATAGGAGTTTCACTATTCCAGGTAAGGTTTCGGGTTTCTTCTTTTGTCCTAAGTTGTCTATTATTACTAGTATCACTATTATTATAAGTATTACTATTCCTAGGTATTTGAAACCAGTTAGGGTAGTATCCATGGTATCTTCTAAGTGAAATTTCCTAATATGTATCCTAAGAAATGTCAAATCCTATGATTTAATCTAATATCCTCAAATATCTTATTTCTAGTTATAGCTAAATAACCTCAAGTTATAAGTCTAGGTTATAAAGTCTTAGGGTAGGTTCGGGATATTCTAATGGTGTAATATTCCTAGAGGTTTCTAAATCCTAATAAGGGTTGGTTACTAGGTCTAGGTAAACTATATCCTTAAAAACGGTTTATTCCTATATGGTAGAAGCTTGCTAATGTGCCTATATGGTAGAAGCTTTGCTAATGTGTCTATCCTAAACTAGGGGTTTAAGGGCTTAAGGTGGAGGTTTTCTAAAATTCCTTATATCTAATCTGTGTTCTAGTTCTAAGGTTCTCTATAAATGAATTCTTAGGCTAGGCTAAATCCTATCTTATAGGGATGTATTCTAAATTTTCTATCTATCGGGGTAGCGATTCTAATTTAGTTTCTAACCTATATAACCTAAAAGATTTCTAATCTTATTTTTCTATTTCCTCAAGGGTTTCTTAGATAACCTATCTTAATGAAGGTATTTTATGTTTTCTAGGGATATCCTAAAGTCATTTCTAATCTAAAGCATGGGAATTCTAAAGAGTATGGTTCGGGTTTTAGTAAGAGGGGAGGGGAAAACTAACTCGGGAATCATAGCAATCTAAGGAAATAAAGAGGGAAGGATAGAAATATGCTCATATATGACTATCATATATTTGCATACGAGATAGTTAGGGGTAGATTCGCTAACTAGGGAAAAGATAGCTTAAGGAAGCTATGGAAGTAGTGAGGATTTAGAGATCGGAGGAGAAAGAATTCAGATCTCTATGGTGTAGAATAAATATTCTCACCATTGATAGGGGAAGTGTTTGAAAAGATTGGGTTTTAGGAAGGGAGGAAGTATGAGGGGAGTTTAAAACAGTTTTGAGATTCTATGAATCTAAGGCATCGGGGTGTTTTATCCTAAATTCCTAAAGGTAAGGGTTCGGGGTAGGTTATAACAAGTACCTAAATTGTCATATTTTATGGGGTAAGTATATACTCCTAGGGGTTACTATAGGGTTAGGGAAGACCTAAGATGAGGAGAGGCATACCTAAATCTAGTTTATCTAAATAATCCTAATTGAGGGGCACCAGGTAGTTTCTAAAACCTAACTTATTTTATTGATTTCCTATCTTACATATCCTATAGGCACTAACTATTCTAAGGCATAACTTCGAAGATTATCTAAGGCATATTACTTAGGGGTTTCTAAGGTTTTCCTAATTCCAAGAGTTTATGTTTTCTAGGTTTGATTGATGATTTTCCTCATCATCATCAATCATCTTTTCTAAAGTACAGATCCTAAAACGGGCAAAGGCTATTTAATGGTGGTGTCTCATTTGGTTTTTCTGTATTTTAGCTACCTTAAAACGGGTTTCTTGTAGGGTATTTCTTAAACTACTATAGTCAGGTTGATTACCTAAGTTATTATCATGACCTTTTTCTATCTTCTCAAGAAGGTCAAGGAAAATTTCATCTAAGTTATTTAAAATTTCCTCTAATTGATTTTCCTTATTTTCTAATGTTGTCCTAATGGGGTTTTCTCCAAATTCATCTTTCCAAGATGAAATGGGAGGGTTTACTAAGTAAGGGTTAGGTGCTAAAGTATAGGGTTGCCTAGGGTTATATCTAGGGGTATAGGCAGGGATAGGGTTCCTAGGTATACATGGTTCTCTAGAGAGAAAGAAACCATGTGGTTCTAATCTAGGTGTGGGGAATGGTGGATGTAAAACAGGGTTTAGGGGAGTTATAGGTGATGCCTTAGCATAGAAATCTATTAAGTGTTTTAAATGTGGGTTATCTATGAAAGGTGTAAATCCTAAGGGTGAAGGTGTACCTAAACTATTCCTAAAGTTTCCTAAGGTATCAGGAAGGTATGGTTTAGGGGAATAATCTAGTACATTCGGAAAGATCATTCTCCGGATGTAGACTAGATGAGACGGGGGTAGAGTAATGGGGAGTAGACATAACTATATAATAGTAAAAATATTGTAAATCATTTAGCAGTTAAGCAGGCAATTACTATACTAACCTTAGCATGCATGATTACGGAGGATGGCAGGGGCACTGAGGATTTTCTCGGGTTTAGGAAAAGTAGTTGTTGTTTAGGTTTTGACCTTGTTCTCTACAACTGATGCTCTGATACCAATCTGTAACACACCCATTTTCACGGTTCGCAGCGGATTAAGGGTTGGGGTATTACTTCATGGAATCACAGTTACAGTAATAGAAAAACGACTCGAAAAGAGACGTTTTTAGAAATTTAGTTATCATTCATTTAAGTATCAGAGTTTTTATAGTAAAAGATATACTTTTCCTATTGATGAGGTCCCAAAGTCTAGGTGATTTGTTATGTTTGAATGATAACTACTTTGAAAATCCTCCGAGTTCAGTGCCTCCTTCCGCCATAACTCCGTAATAGTGATATACCTAGGATACATGTTTAAATAGTCAACACTAGGTGTTGAGTGAGAATCATAGGTTTAAGTGTTAGTGAATACAAGTTCCATGGGCTACGTTGTTACACCCATCTGGGAAAATGTTGTGTGTGTGTGTGTCATAATTGTGATGCATGCACAATTATCAAGTGTGAGGTGTGTTGCACTAAGCTCATGAACCACACGTTAACAATCCGGGTCATGGGGGCTGCAAACCCACCATGAGGGGATGGGAAGGATAACTTTGCCAAAGTTAATCCGTCAGTGGGTTCAAATATAGTACTTATTGGTACCATCCAGAGAGATGTTAATACCAACGGGGAGTTGTCAAACTCCAATAGATCTATCAACTATATTCGCGTTCGCGTGGGTAAAATATCCCAAACGATTAGATTCATGAATTTTAGTTATATAGTGGTGGCAGTTAGTTTACTCGTGCAACAACCAAAGAAAAAGACTTGTATTCGGTTTTAAATAAAGCAAGTAGCAAGTATCTCCCTCACAGGGTTTGTAAAGCATTTAGGGTGAAAAGTTTAAAAAGATGTGAGGCTACGAAAACTCACCTAGGCTTAGGGAAATCTAATTGATGCAAATTGTGACTCGGAAACTAGACTGCCTTACTCACGTATCCTGATGTTGTTGTAGTTGTGGATGTATGTCAAGCTTTAGTTGTTTAGTTTAAGTTTCTTAAGTAATTATTCTTAGGGTTTTTAGGGTTTTAGATATAACACAACACCGTTCGGGTCATCACAATTCAGAAGTATAAGACTCCTCACATGAAGCTCCTTACTATTGTATTATGTTATCAACATAATATCGTTCAGGCCATCATAATTCAAAAGTTAATAATTCTCACATGAAGCTCCTTACTATTGAGTTATGTTGTTATTAGGGTTTAGTTATAACATAACACCGTTCGGGGCTTCATAATTCAGAAGTATATGCAATAATCGTTTGAGGAGTCAGGGCACTTTAAATCGTAAACCCAACCAACTCGTCAAGACGAAATATCCACATAGTACTCCTCACATGAAGCTCCCTAGTATTGTGTTATGCTTCTAACTTTAATATTTTTACTTTATACCCTTATAGTTTATTATATTTACAAAATCTACCCTATACTTATAATACTTATATTACTTAGGTTTATAACTATCTAGACTTGACATAATTAGTCCCTATACTTCTATATTTTGGAAAAATGACAGAAATGACCCTTGGACTTATAAGTTTTCTATATTTACCATTTATACCCTTAACTTTATAACTTTTGCAAAACTAGTCCTTTTAGGTTTATAACTATTTAACTTTTTATCCTAGGGTTTTATAACTTTGTAAAAAGGGTCCTTATACTTATAACTTCTAAGAAATGTCAAAAATAGTCCCTAGACTTAATATTTTCAGAAAGTTACCATATATACCCCTATGCATGGAAAACTTTGTAAAACTAGTCCTAACTCCATGCAAACTATTTTTTATGAAACAAAAAGGTTTCCTAGCTTATGTTTAACTAATTTTAGCTTATCTAAGTTACCTAAACTAGCTTAGGGCTTATGGAAAGGGCTTAAAGCATATAAACATGTATTCGACTCTATTTAGGGTTTTAAAAAGAAAACTAACTAGTTCTAGTGTTCAAGGCTTAGGCAAGGGTCCTAATGGGATCTAAGGCATCCTATATCTATCCTAGTACTGATCTAAAGCTAAAGAAAGCAAGTATGAAAGCTTACGTGATCAGGAGAGGGTTAACGAGGGATCCTAGTGTTTTCTAGGGCAAATACGACTCGACAAGCATGCAAGGCCTATACCACTCGACTTCTAAGTTTCCTAGGACTCTTGTACTGCTACCAAGACCAGAGTATTGAAGGTAAAGAGAAGAGAAAAGGTGTGAAGGAAATGAAGAGGGGACGGGGGTATTTATACTACTCGATGGCCTTGGTGAGCAAGTAACGAGAGTAGGAGGTGTCGGGGGTGGGGAGGTGACTCATGCAAGCTAGTGATGACTATTAAGAGCTACCATGATGACTAATGGAAGCTATGGGTCGGTTTTAGGGTTTGTGTGGAGGTGGTGAAGCCGCGACCCAAGTAGGTGACAAGTAGGTGATGCACCTACTTGCTTGCCTACTAGGGAGTGCTTAGAGGTGCTTATAGTAACTAGGTTTTAGGTTTTAGGTATAGTTCTAACCTAGTTTTACCTAGAGTGAGTTTAGGGTTTTGCCTAGGGTTTAATGTCTACGTTGGGTTCCTAAGAGTGTTTAATGACTAATCCTAAGTCCTACGGGGTTTATACTAAGTGGTGGTGATTTATGGGAAAGATTTGGGAAGGTTTGACCTAGTTTTGGGAAGTTATAACCTAGTTATGGTTTTGTGCCTAAGGGACTTGTACCTAAGCTCTAATGGGTTGTACTAGTGCCTAAGGGTCCTAAGGTATCCTAATGTTCCTAAGGTAACTCATACTTAAGCCTTGGACACTTTCAAACTAATTTAGTTAAGCATATATGGTTTAGTAAGCACATAGGTCTAATTAGGGTTTAAGTAGGGTTTATTATGGTTTTGTGGTAAGTTTAGTGTGTTAGATTAGTAAATTACTTATTGTGGTGTTTTTGTGGTCTTATGCTTGACATACCAGGGGTTTATAGGATGTGAGTGTTGAGTTATTTGGCTTGTGTGGATACGTGGGCAGGTCTAGAGAGTCATGCAAGTAATAAATGCACATAAAAAGCAAAAATTTACCTGTGAAATACCTACTATATGTAACACCCCCAAAATTTGTCAATAACAGCAGAATACTTAATAATGACAGCGGAAGATTTTTGGGGTATTAATTCAAGGATCTTTGTCACAATCATAGAAAACGACACAAAGTGACGTTTTAAAGTTTAGTTTTATTCAAAATACCAAATATTCAAGACATTAAGATGTTTCATAATTTAACAACAAGTTTATTTGAAATGTATCAAAACATTTATTTAAGTCCGTGCCGGTTTACATGCCCACTCCGTGCCTTCATGGTCCTTCTTGCTTAATTCCTGAGATAAACATGCTAAAAGTCAACAAAAGTTGAGTGATATTTATAGGTTTAAATTTAACAGTTGAACACAAGATAAAGTCATTTATTACAATTCACATGCAATCAAACAAGTTGAAAATCATACTTCCATATCCATATTCATCATTCATTATCATTATTGCCTTAAGCTCATAACACACAACGATTTAACAACCATTCATATAAAACAATATGACGCAAAATAATAGGCCCCCAAGATAGGTATTTGCCATTAACCTATGTCATCAAATAAAGTGCGTTTGGTGGTTTTCTCCAACAACCAAACGGGGATTGTTAGCCCCAAATAGATCTATCCACAGTTATTTACGTTCACCCTGTAAGTGATTAAAGTTCATTATCGAGGGACTTTTGACAATAGCTACTTAAGCAATAAGAATGGCCAGCCGGTATAACAATACCAAAATAAAAGACTTGTGTTCGGTTTTTGAGCATGTATCTCCCCACAAAAGAGTATAAAAGTGGGCTATGAACTCACCTTAGTAGTACAGTGGATGTAGTAGTATCATAAACTCTACGATGCTAGGCAACGGCTTCACACACAACCTAAAAGATATGGCAAGTTTTAGTTGATAGTCTATGTAACACCCCAACCCGAGAAGGGCTAAAGTGTTCATAATGGAGTCAAATCAGAACACAAGTGAAACGGAGATTCATACAATAAGCAAAGGATACAAGGTTACAACAAAACTAAAACAAAAACAAATGCTAAAATACAAAACAAAGCCCAACTCAGACTAAG